>CAEGAF010176541.1:0-75231 GCA_903067075.1 Micropoecilia bifurca | reverse complement strand
AAACTAATGGCCAGCTGTCTTCTAATGAGGCCTGCCGATCACGGCCCTCCTTACAATGTTGTCACCACCACTGAGGGATATCATCAGGGGGGTGAGTGGGGGAAGTGCAGAGGTGGCAGATAAGGGTGGGACTGTCCCTCTCTTGCAGCAACCCCCCTCAAGCCCTCCATCACCACTACTGAGCACTGAAACCCTCTCAGTTAACGAACTGTGAGGCGTCTAATTAGAGCTCAAAAATTCATGAGGGTCCTCATTAATATTGAATATCTGTTGTGGCCCACGACTTCAAAATAAGCACTTGCATATGCAGATGGAAGGTGAGAGAGGAGGAAGGCGAGAAAGAGAGAGCGAAGATGGGAGTGAGCACACCAAGCCCCAACCGAGGTAAAGGTACAGAGGTATAGGTGGATGGAAAGAAGTCGAGATGATCTAAAGGCATAGAGAGTGGGAAGTACATAAAAAGAAGGGTGACGGACTGGGAGACTGACGAGTAGATAACACGGAAGGAGAGCAAAAAGGAGGAAAGGGGAGGAGATGGAACAGGATGAAGAAAAAGTGAAGGACCCCAGAGACCTGTACCTGTGAAGAAGAGTTGTAATGTCGGAGGACTCTCATGGGAGAATATGCATGGTCTCTAATGAGGAGGGTGGAGTGCAATGGTGAAGAATAACAAGAAAAAAAAGAAGAAAAAAACGAAAGAAAAATAACGTCTTGCTCTTAATCCCTTGCTGAGAGGGGAAACTCTTTTAAGCAGGTACGGAAATGTATCACTTTTCAAGTCCCTCACTCCTGTTTTACCCTGAATAAGGGTACATGGATAAAAGATACAGTCATTTGAAGATTGTCTGCTACCAACAACCATCATTTGCCTTTGAGATAATTCCGGTTATTCCACTTCAGATTCAGAGGCATATGGGTAAGACGGAGGAGGGGGATACACTACATTAACTATATGTCACCCACTCTGGAAGACATCAAGAAAGTCATTTCATGGTAAAAATACAGGCACACAAACATTTTCTGCTGTTATCGCTAGTGGAAGACATTTTTTTTATTATTATTATTTTTGTATCACTGCAACAAAACCTCAGAATTGTAATGGAGAGTTAATGCAAGCACTCAAGACACAGGTCACTTGTAGTTGTTAACTAAATCCTACCTTCTTGCTTTCACCAATGAGAGTTCTGAAGTTCTTTGCTCAAACGATTAATTGAATTCTACTTAATGTGGGGACTCACGCAGACCATGCAGAAACATTGTACACCGCTCCAATTGGAGCAGACACACATTTAAGCCTAACAACTAGAAGGTTCCCAGCTAAATGTTTGACATTGGTCTTTGTGTTTGGAGTTGATATGTTCTTCCTGTGCGTGCGTGGGCTTTTCCTGAGTACTCTCTCTGCCTTCTTCCCATCATCCAAAAACTTGCATGATAGATGATCTGAATTGCCCTTAGGTGTGAGTGTGCAGGTTTGCTTGTCTCGTTTGCCTCTCTGTTGGCAGACATCTTTGCAAATCCGAGAAGTCCGTTAAAAAAAAACTAAACAACCCGTTCTGGATCATCAGCTGGATTTATGGTTCAGAATCTGATGGTATTCAGACTTACAGCCTCCAAGTTTATCTCCTTACTGCAGCCTAACTGCAAGCTCCTTTGAAGGTAATAGAACTTTTGGAGGCAAGTGTCTTTAACATACACCTCTACTGAGAATCCTGTGAGTTCTTTTTAACAAAATTAGATTCTAAAAAAGTGTTGCACTCCCTTGCAAAAGTACTCACGCTCCTCCTATATATGCCACATACTTTAGTCCATTTTTCGGAAGTTTAAGTGGCCAAAATATAGTTCACTTCTGTGAAGTGGAAGGGAAAGCATTACATGGTCTTTGTTTTTGTTTTTTTAGGGATTTATAATAAATGGAAATATTAAGTGTGGCATGCATTTGTATTAAAGCCATTTTTCTGTCGCGCTTTGAAATGAAATCCAATGTAACCAGTTGCCTTCACTAGAGTAATTATCAGCAAAACCCAGTGTGAATTTGCAAAATATGACTAAAGCAGAGGTTAACCTTCTAGCATTACCACTTGGCCAGGGTCTGAGTTCAGCACCCGGATTCATTTCTAATCTGACGTTTGGCATTATTTTTTGCAGTACCACATCCAAACCTAGTCTCAGTTAAATACACTGATTTTTACATGAATTATTTTTGATAAAAATTGTGATTTCAAGCAAAAGTTAGCTAGAAGATGTTGCATAAGGCCACCTTTGCAGTTGGTAACTGTGATATGGCCTCCAAATAGGTCTTGTTTCAGCAAATTTGGAACCAGCTTGTTTCCTCTCAGACTGTAGATTTTCTGTGTGCTACATGTAAGAGGTATCTGCACTTTCACCAGTATTTTAGTCTTATGGATGAGGAAATGACATTAGCACTTTCATCTGTTCATCAGTAGCATGCAAGGGTCCAACTGAAAGTTTTTTTTAAAATACACTATTTTTCATAATTCAAGTGGTTAATTAAGAAAAAAGCCTCCTCCTTGGGCTGCCACCTTATCATGGTGGAGGAGTTTGAGTGTCCCAATAATCCTAGGAGCTATGCTGTCTGGTGCTTTATGCCCCTGGTAGGGTCACCCAAGGCAGACAGGTCCTAGGTGAGGAACCAGATAAAGCGCTGCTCGAAGACCCCTAATGATGGAAAATATCTTTGGATCTGGGATTCCCTCGCCCGGACGTGGGTCACCGGGGCCCCACTCTGGAGCCAGGCCTGGAGGTGGGGCACAATGGCGAGCGCTTGGTGACCGGGCTACTTCCCACAGAGCCCGGCCGGGCTCAGCTCGAAGAGGAGACATGTGTCCCCCTTCCAATGGGCTCACCACATGTAAGAGGGGACCCTGGCGGTTTGATCCTTGGTTGCAGAAGCTGCCTCTTGGGACATGGAACCTCACCTGTCTGGTGGGGAAGGAACCGGAGCTAGTGTGCGAGGCTGAGAAGGTTCTATTTAGAAATAGTCGGCCTCAAATCTACGCATGGCTCTGGTTCTGGAACCAGTCTCCTTGAGAGGGGCTAGACGTACTTCCACTCTGGAGTTTCCCACAGTGAGAGGCGCCAGGCAGCACCGTGGTTGCCCCCCATCTTGACGACTGTATTTGGGGTTTACCCTGGTGAACAAGAGGGTAGCCTCCAATGATAATGGGAAGAAGGATACAAGCGGCCGAAATGGGTTTCCTCCACAGGGTGGCAGGGCTCTCACTTAGAGATAGGGTGAGAAGCTCGGTCATCCGGGAGGGACTCAGAGTAGAACCGCTGCTCCTCCATGTCGAGAGGAGCCAGTTGAGGTGGCTCGGGCATCTGGTCAGGATGCATCCTGGAAGCCTCCCTGGTGAGGTGTTCTGGGCACGTCCCACCGGGAGGAGGCCCCGAGGAAGACCGAGGACACGCTGGAGGGACTATGTCTCTCAGCTGGCCTGGGAACGCCTTGGAGTTCCCACAGAGGAGCTGGAAGAAGTGGCTGGGGAGAGGGAAGTCTGGGCCTCCCTTCTGAAGTTGCTGCCCCCGCGACCCGACTCCGGATAAGCGGCAGAAAATGGATGGATGGTAAACAAATTGAAAAATTTGAGTTTTTTTTGCTGATCATTGTTATTGAATCATACTGAAACTGAGAATATTTAGAATTTTTTATTACCTATACACTTTCTCTTGTCTTACTTTTTCTTCTCCTGACTTAGTCCAAAATATGATTATGGGGCTTTTCTTTGACAGTTCAACAAAAACATTTTGAGTTGAAAAAATGCTGAAAACCTCAAAATTTCCCTCAGTCTCCAATTATCCAGCAAATTCAAGTGTATGGACGATTTGGAGGTGCATGGATTACTGTCCAGTTGGGAGCCCAGTTTCAGTGCATGCAAACCTGTACATGTGGGCCTTCACAGGGTGAACCATTTTTGCAATGGTGAGTGGACTGTTTGTAGCAGTTGCTTGATGAGATTTTGATTGAATCCAGAGAAGTTGAGGGTACACAGCAGCGTGGGTGTTGAAACAATAATATACTTGGAGCATTGCCTGCCTGGTTTCTGTGTGATGAGGTTTTAGCTTTGGTATGAGGCCATGGTACCGGCTATGGCTGCTATTAGGCTCAATAGCATCGTATTCAAGATGCAGATAGGTTACTAATGTGATAAAGAACAAACAAGAAGAGAAAACCTTCATGATCTATTTTAAATACTTATAATTTACACTCTTGATATCCAAATGAAAGCTCCGCCAACACCCTATTGAGGGTGCATTCATACCAGCCCTGTTTAGTCCGCTTTAATCAAACTATTTTTTGTTTGTGGAGGTGTGAATGCACAGTCAAATTCTGATGCGGTCTGATTGAGTATGGGGTGCAAGCAGACCATAGCTTCAAAAGCAGGAAGCAGATTACAGCGCAGAACATTCTGGGTAAATGCAACCCAAACAATCATACTAGTCTAGTATTAGCGGGAGATACAGCATGTGGCCTTTTACCAAAGACAAAAGAGAAATTGTACTCTAATGCTCTATTTTTGTTTACATTTCATAAAGAAGGAAGTTGTGCTAATGTCTTCTTTGGATGTTTTCCTGTTGTTTCCTTCAGTGGTTCTTGGGGCAGCACCACCACAGGTGAGGAGGGGAACAGGTTTTTCAAATAGTTTGGATCGTTTGACACAGAAAGCGAACCGCAGCAGCTGAAAATGTTGCAATTTTGGTCCCGAATCAAACTGAGTCTACCGGACTGTCAGGTGTGAATATCAATGTTCTTGTTGATTGTTATCACTACACTGTGATTTGTAACACTGTTTAAAGGGGCCTAAAAGAGAAATTCAGACATGCAATATTTTTTTTGAAGAACATACACTGCTAAATGACCCCTAAACACAGAAATGTATTCTTTATTAATGAGTCTTTTTGCACACCTACAAACATGGATGGCAGCATAAACGAACACACGTGTGGACAAGTCAGCTCCGGCAGCTGTTAGCCCATGTGTCCTCCGCTCTTTGCTCCCATCCGTGTGTGTATGTGTTTGTGTTTGTCAGCGAGGTGACTCCTTGGGCCCTATATGAACGCTTCTTCTTAATGCGTCTGGGAGGTCCGGGCAAGTCGATGACTTTGAAGGGCGTGGATGTGAACGCAGTGAGAGATTTATAGGCTTCAGCCAGGATCACTCTCTTTTTCTGGTGCCAAGCTAAGCAGTAGCATAATTAAAACCTCAGAGGAATCCTTTTGAAGTCAACAATGGGCTCTTAGGCAAACCTTAATGCAAACACGCATACTGTACACACACATGCACATGCGCACACACACATACTGGAGTCATGCACACACTTGTACTCCCATCTCTGCTCTCACACTTGGCAGCGAAGCACATGCGGCCACACACACTCCTATGCTATATGTCCATGTATCTTCGCTCTGGCAAGATCGGAGGGAGTAGATTTGATTAGAGATGTATTTGTTGTCGAGGAGGAAATTTATTTCAACAGCCAGTTGCAGGTACATTCATACAACACAGTTATTACTTTGGCACATAATTTGACACAGGCCAGCATGCCATCACAGAGGGAATGTGCTCATAACAAGAAGACATAGTTGCAGGAAAAAAACGAAGAAAAAAAAAACAAAACAGAAGTCTAGGGTGTTGACAACATGTGGGGCAAAATTATGCATCAATAGTAATCTGAGTGAGTGCATACAGTGAGAAACCACATTTGCCCAAACATTCCCCTTCGGTGTGCGCTAACATTGGTTTTCTGCAGACGCTTGCACAAGCACACACACACAGGCATGTACTGTATGGAACAATTACTCACATTAAACACCAACAGATGCCATTTTGATTAAATCTGACCGCACAAACACAAATGGAGGCGAGCAGGTCTGCGTCAAGCACTCCCAGAGCATATGCCATGCAGGTCGTCAAGAGCCCAGGAAACGAGAGCAGGATCTGAAGCCGCCTGCTGTTGTTGCCGTGCTGACAACACGCCACAGAAAAACACGCTCGGAGCCCCAAGACGGCGCAGGATCCTGACCTACCATCCGGCCCCCACAACCAGATTTTGCCCCAAAGCGGTGAGGAATTGTAAACACAGACAAACTCTTGACCTTGTTAGGTGAAGAATATTGTTTAAGGAGGTGTAAATGAGTAATTTTTTTTTCTCCCCACGTTTGTTCTTCAGATCAAAGTAAAAACAAAAGGCAAAAACATTCTAGATTTTTGCTTCATCCCAAGGTAGTGAAGCCAGGATAGATTCATACCCCCGACCAACGGCAGCACAGATTAAAAGTATTGGGCCTTGTAATATGATCTCGGTGGGAGTTCACAATGCGAGTTAACTCGCTCTTTAGAGGGAGTGCGGGAGAATAATAATAAATGCGCGATCCTTATCTCGCATTGCCCATAACCCGTGCAGGCATGGTGGTGGCATGCATCGATAAACTCATAAACAAACTGTAATTACTTGCCCATTAGAGTCAGACCCTCACAAACACGGGCTCATAATCCGTACACAGGAGGCATACAGGCTTGTTGCTCATTTTCATACAACCCACTGAGCGAAAAAGTGGAGCAAAATACTTAATGATTTGTGACTCGGGGACAAACAAACCATTTCGATATAAGAGGCTTACACGCTCTCAAAAGAGACGTTGCGCGGGCTCATCTGTGCACGCTCGGCCTGAGTTTGAATCTGAGTGCAGCGTCTTTTATAGGGGGAGGTGATCAAAAGCAAATATCCATATGTTCTTCAACCCAGGGCGATAATAGAGGTGTGCTCAAATGAAATAACCTGAAGGCTTTAGATGGTGATTTGTCCAGTGAAGAGGAATTCAGGAGAAATCCTGCCTTCAGAGACCTATCAGACTGGTATTTTACCCAGAGATTTAAAAGCGTATTATGATTTTTTTTTTCTTCTTCTATTTTTGTAATCTTGAATAATGCTATGATCTCTACACTAATAAAATTTCACTCACCTGAAATGCTGGATGCTTTAAACAGCAAATGTAATTGACATCTTGCTTCTCTTTCTAATTAGGGTAGTATTCTAATTATCTGATATCTTGAGGTCACTCATTGAACATCCATCCATCCATCCATTCATTTTCTTTACACCCTTGTCCCTTAATGGGGTCGAGAGAGTTGCTGGTGCCCATCTCCAGCTAACCTTCAGGCCAAGAGGCGGGGTCACCCTGGACAGGTCGCCAGTCTGTCGCAGGGCCCATAGAACAGTGAAACCAATACATTAACATTTTACAGGATGAAGCTGAAATCAAACCCCAACTTTATGATTGTAGCACAACAAGTACCTACTGAGTCAAAGACAGGAGGTACTGATGAACCAATCAGAAGGGGACTTTGGGCAGTGCAAACCCACTGAACATATATAAATCTCTCCACTGTATAAAAACAGTCTCATACAAAAAAATTGACAAATCAATTATCAGTGTTTAAATGTTCAATTTTTCCATACTTTTGTACTCGTTGACAGGCATTTGGAAAAACACCTTTCACGCTTAATGAATTAGTAGCGACATATGCTTCTAATTATTTGGAGCTTTGTTGCCAGAGTTGTTTTGGTGAGGCCAGTGGTTCTACGGGTTCACTTTGAAGGGACCTGGAGAAAAGCACTTTTTGCAGAGGGAAATTCAAATCCTTGCCATATCAGTCTACGGTTAATTTCTTCACAACAGAATTCTGTTTTGACCCGGAATATAAGCAAATCATTTCGGCATAAGTTTTCCCGACAACAATCTTGTTCTTTTGAAATGAACCCAATGGGGGGCCTGTTTGTTTCACCCCCACCCTTTATGTCTAGACACGGTGTCTCTTGATAATCCTGACCATGCGCGACTGAGAGACAAACCTTAGTCCAGAGGGATTGATGGCGGGAGCCTTTAGTTCATTCATTATACGAGTCACAGACTCACGCCGACTCTCCGGGTTGCTCTGCAAACCTAACCAGGAGCTCCAGTGACTTTTCTGTGACATTTTGGACATTAATATTGCAGGGATTCCTTAGATCCTCTCTCCACACCCTCGTGTCTTCTCCTTGAATCCTTTAAAGGTGCTGGTCAGGTCCTCTAACCTAGAATAGCTCGTATTCAGGGTTTCACCCCGCCTTCCAGTTGGACATAAAGGCAACGCTATGATCCGCTCAGACTATGTATGTGTGTATTTGTATATTTTCGGCCTGTGCGTTCTAGTTAAATTTATCTCACTCCTACCCTTTCAGTGGACTTTGTGATCAAGCAGATCAGGGCCCCATCTAGCTCCATGTTTCTCTGTGGTGACATTTTGCCAAACCACAGGCAATCAAGCCCCCCCTGGGTCCCCCACACACCCCTAAGCCCATGTTTATTCAAAAGCCAGGTCTGGAGACAGCTTGAGTCTTTTAAGTGAAAATAAAACTTCATCCAAAGAGCATGGGTCCATTTGTTAACAGGAAGTGTGAAGATAGAGAAAAAGAAAAAAAAAATCAGCGAGCTTTGCAAAAGAGGAAAGTTGTGCGCAAATAGCATCTAATCTCAGTTGGTTTATTTAGCTGCAGTTGCAAAAAGTTTAGCTGTTGTCTTTAAAAGTTATTTTTGGATTCACAAAGGAACTGAATTGATTATCATTACAGTTTCTTAAAATGTGTTTTTTATGGGATTTACAACAAATATGGACATAGAGGGAATTGTGCATTATTCCAAAAGCATCAATGTGTATAGTTTGAATAACAGGACGATTGGGCAGATGAAATGTTCAGAATGTTAAAACTAATAAAAAAAATAAAAAATTACCAACTTTTCAATGCCAGTTTTTCTGCCCCAGTTTATGAAAAAAGAAGCTACATAAAGTTATGATCACAAATGAATTTTCTCAAGTCACAGATCACACTGTACAAACTACACACAATTCTCAAATATGCAAACATGTAGGCCGTGGATATCATGAACAATTGCCTCTCAGTAAGTTGTGTAGCCTTTAACAAGTTTTTGGATTAATTTACTTAGACATCCGAGCATGTGTTCAGTCAGAAGAGCTAAATTAAATAATGTATTTTACCGGAATGGACTTAGCTTTTAATTGTCTTCCTAAACTCACTCTACTGTAGACATAGATACGTTTTGTCCCAGTAGCTTTTATTTTACAATCAGCTTGAGGCTTAGTGGCTCCTGACCGAAAAAATTTAATCAGTGGGATAGATAGTGGAAACATTGACACAGCCTGCGATGGTTTTAGTAGATTGAAAACTCGGACCACAATCCAGGTTAAAGAGAATTTATGAACACATAGAAAGTGTCTGCTCCTGGACAGCTTGATAGCCAAACTATGCAGCTTAAATAGAGTAGAAGAAGAAAAAAATCCCTTACTGTCCAGCAGCAACAAAGTGGCAGGATATTGAGGTTCATACATAGACAAAAGTATTAAAACATATGATAAGTTAATGTACAGTAAGGACAATGCATTAAAAAAACTGCACTTATCAAAAACAGTAAACTCTCATCCAAAGAAATATGCAAATGAGTAGTATCATGAGTAGTATGTATCTGCACAAGATCTGCATGTATTTTGAGCTTAACATCATGTTATAATGTTGTTCTCTCATCAAAAACACACCTGCAGTGTTGCCTTGATTGTTTTATGCATACTTGAGAAATCTTTGAATCACCCGTGGCAACCATTCAGCTGTGCAAAGGGTTGGGGGAGCAGTGGCACCTCCTTCGGGGATGAAGCTCCTCCTCAGAGCCTCACAGAGCATCCATCCATCACAACTCCCATACTCAGCTCCTTCAGACTAGCCAGTAGCAATTAGCAAATAGCTTTCGGAACTGTACATCAGCTGAGCTCATAGTAGAAGCTACTTCTCAGTGCAACGCTGGTGAAAACAATGTTAAAGGGTTATTAGAGGAGTAATGTTATGAAGACTTTTTGAAGGAGGAGTTTCAGAAAGAGTAGGAGTTTTTAAAGAGACAGGCCCAATCCCAAGGCATTAAATTACAAAGTCTACATTTTTTTAAAAGTTACCTTTGACAGAAAAAATACCTTTGAAGGTAACGGTTACTTGATTGTGCACAAATGGCACAATCAAGGAAAAAAAGAAAATAAATTCCTGGAAAAAAACAACTTCCTGATACGCTCTGATCTCAGTCTTATTGAAATGTTGTACACTGGTTAAAATGGGGCTAAGCCAGAAAACTAAACAATTTAAACATTACGACGAGCTGTTAAATTTCCATCTATGTTACCTTTCCATCATGCCAAAAGAAACTCATCCAAATATTAATGAGGGTATATTTTTGAGTTTGCACCTATAATTTTCACCTGGCGTGGATTTAAAAAAAAACCTCTATTCTTGAAAACACTCCGTCCAAAATGTCTACAGAAGCCCCAAATCCTTGACGTTGATGCTGATCATGAGCGTATGTAAACTTCTGGCCCCTCCATCAGATTAGCTCCAGGATTGACCATTTCAAATACAAAATTACTCTGTAATCCTAACACCCTAACATAGTTGTTGCAGATAGTTAGCTCTTCAGACATTTGATGGATGCATACTGAAAAAGAGCAAAGAAAACTTGAGTCACTTATTTTAAAATGGTACACAGTGTTAACTTGAAAAAAAAAACCTCAATGTTTTCACTCCTCAATGCCAGCCACAATAAAGGATAAAAGTCTTTAGGTCACATGCTCAGAATACCAACTTCTGATGCTTGAGCAAGAAGAGAGGTAGTAGTTATTAATTATAGTACAGCATCTTGAAGCGGAAGGTATTAGCCTCTCTTGCACTAACCGCTAACTGGTGTTTGACTGGCTCTCCGCTCGTTAATACGTCTGCAGGGACACAGGAAGTTTTAATTAATCTTGAGCTGACGGCCAAGCTAGGACATCCCCCGGGAGACATGAGGGAAAGCAAGGAGTATCAGGATACTTAGCCACAGATTAGACTCAACACCCTCGCTGGGACGCCGAAATGGGACGTCGGCGCTAAAAGGGGCTGCAATTGTTCTTTGCTCACCTGGTTAAGTGAGGAGACAGCGCTTTGTTAAAGTTCCAACGGCAATTTTCTGAGAAGAAAATAGAAAAACTGCGGTTTTTGTGTCAGTGTGTGTGTGTTTCTCTACTTATCCGTCAGTCAAGAGAAAGCGAGTCGTCACTTATTCAAGAATATCAATGCTCTGCCGTACTCAGTGGAAGTTTCCTCTGCTGAAAAGGTTGTCTGACAGAGGAATAAATCTCATGCATGTTTGTCAATATAATTTGTCCCCCCTTCTACGCCCCCTCAGAGGAGCGCGCTGGTCCCACAAGGGTTCTGATTCAAATGCCAACATCTGTCCTGCGCCGGCGCCGAGACGGACCAGGACACCTTCATCAGAGGTATTCTCCAGCTGACAGAAGCCACAAGGTGGACGAAATAATGGGTGAGCTGAAAGAGGCTTGGATATGCAAATCCCTCCATGCACATAACTCCCGTGTTAAAGTTGATTAATATTTAATGTACTGGAAATCTATTAGTTGTGTTGGTGGGGGAGTGGGGAGGATGGAAACTTTCTCCTTTTTATTCAGATCCTTTGTTTTGCTTTTTTGGATACTTTTGTTTGAAGTCATTTTTATTTCCTGAATGCTTTCGGAGGGGTTTGGGGAGGGAAAAAACGAGGAGAATTTTCCACAAATATTGGACCAAAAATCACCCCATCTGTCTGCAACTTGGAGAAAACTGGTGCCGACTCCTACGATGTTGTCCAAAAGTACCCAATCTTTTGAACATTTTCACGTTTTGGATCAGTGCAGCCACAAATTTAAATGTATTTAATTGGAATTTAATGTGATAAACCAACACAAAAGACTACTCACATGTATTTAGAAGGAAATGGGTAAACGGCGTAAGTTTTTAATTACGAATCCAAGTTCTCGTGTTCATTTTGCATTTATTAGTCAGTTCTAAGTTGAACCAACTTTCACAGCAACTCCTTCACCATGTGTCAACCAGCTGGGAAATTGTTGCGTAGTCTTTGAAATCTACTTGAGCGCGTCTGAACAGGACATTTTAAGTCTTAACACTGACCTACACCTTGGCTCTGGGCTTTGACTGGACCACTAGTCCATCAATACCAAATTAAAAGGCTGCAAATGTCCATTGTCTTCCAGTCCACAGATCAACTTAATGTCTTTGACATTAGAAAGTCAACAGGTACCTGACCACCCATGTCTTATATTGCTTTTTTTTCTTCTTTGGATTTTGAACCAAATTTTGTTGAGCTTCTGTACAATGACAGAAGTTCAAGTGAGCCCAAAATGAGTTTCTGTATAACACGTTTCAGCAACAAGAGAGTTCATACTACTACATCATAAAAATACAAAGTTGTAGAACACAAGGTCAACTTTTGACAAGAAAGGCTGGAAAAAGTCAAGAGATTGACTCTCCCATGTGACACTGTGTGGAATCTCCTGAGAGTGTGATTGTTAATTGTCCCTGAGTGTCAGAAAGTGCGTGACTTTGTGCCGCTATATATATATATATATATATATATATATATATATATATATATATATAATTTAGCATAATCATTTCTAATATTGCAAAAATCTTATATTTTTACAAACTATAAATAGGATGTTTTTCCAAACATTTTTTCTCACACATTGCTTTAATAGTCACTGTTCATGTTTTTTCTTCCAACAATGGCTTTGATTTTGCCACTTTTTGATGCAGTCCAGATTTTTGGACCGCATGACAAATAGTTTTATTTTTTAGATTTTGTATTGCTACTGCCGTTTAGTCACAGTAATCAGACAGGAAACGGGTAGAGAGAAGGCAGGATGACTCCAGAGGTCAAGAGTCAATCCATGTGCTGCCACCTTTCTGGTTTTTCAAAGCTTACCCGTCTCATACAACGCTTAACCATATAGTGACAATTTTAACAAATATGTAAAGACATTTTTAATAAGTTACATTATCAGCTTGTGACATAGCAAAATATGAAAAAGTTAAACAGGTATGAATAATCTTTCAAGGCCCCAGTTCAAACAACCTTTCATTAGTTGCTCATACTTACCCTGACTCACCAACGTTCCCTAATGGACATCTTTCTTGGTACCGTGCTCCATCCCCTCTCATCTCCCGTTCAGCTGATAGTAAAGTGGGTAAGAGTAGCACATCACAGCAACCCACCCTCTCCACCTCACCGCTTTCATTATATTGTCATTTTGAATCATCAGCAGCGACAGACTGGTGGAGGATGACTGACACATTCCTGCGAGCGGAGCAGCTAAATCCTGGCTCTCCAGCGTGTTCTGGCAGGCCCGCGCCTCACGCCGTGCCAGCAGAGGATTGGGCTGGCCAAGTGTCTGGCCAAAGGCGGGAAAAGATGTGCGTAGTGGAGAGGTGGGGGGGATTCCCTGCTCCTGTACTGGTTGAAAACAATACATTAGTGTTGAAGGGTGAAGGCGATATAGCTGGGAAGGCGTTTGCTCTTCCTGTGATTAAATTTGAGAAAAGAACAGATATCGTGTGGTTGGTTCATTTGAATGACATTAACGTATCAATTACAACGTCTCAATTTAACGTCAAGTGATGACACATTTTATTGTTTTTTTTAAAATCTTTCATAGAAACATGAGGCCCCATCAATAATGTGTCAGAGAAAGTCAGTCTGTAAAAAGCTTTGGTGTCAGAACAGATATTACCTTAAAAGTACATTTAAAAAAACAATTTTAGCAGTAAATTAGATCTTATTTCTCCACAATTTACATTTTACATGTAAGCACTGCTGAGCCAAAAATACTTGGCGCTACACCACAGTGACGTTCTCGCAGGGCTTACCAGCGCTGGCAGATGAGAGCAAAGCTGCGAGGAAGACAATGAAAATTGAGAGAAGTGGGGGGAAATGGGGAGAGAGAGAAAAAAGAAACATCGGACAAGCTAATAAGAAAAGAAGTCCCAGCGCAGCAGAGCAGTGGCCAGGATGGAGTCTTCAGAGACTTTAGATTTCATAATATAAAGTCTCACAAGACGCTGGGATCCACATCAACCAGTTAGCGGCGGTTTTACAGCTATGACTCTGTGGTGAAAACCACTTTGTTGCCTTGGATGTAAATTACGTGTTCATACGGAGTCATGGGCTCTGACACTGAAATGATCCAAAACACTGATCCCCTGTGCTTTTTTCCTCTTTTCTTTCCCCTCACCAGACAGCACAAAAGCCTAAACTAAAAGGACCCAAAAGTATTCAACCCCTTAAACTTCTTCACATTTTGTTCTGCTACATCCACAAACTAAGGCTCTTTATTGGGACTTTCTTTGATGCATCTTAAAGAGGTTAAAGTGCTCAAAATTATCAAGCAGAAAAAATCTGAAGTGTGTGGCTTGGGTTTGTATTCATCTCTAATACCTCAAAATAAAATACATCGCAATCTTTCAGACTCTTTCAAAGTCACGGCTGTCCTTTAAAAGTGGAGTATTTTCTCTCCACTGTTGCTACATGCATGCTCAGTGTGAGGGATTGCTGCAACACAGTTTGATAGAGACTTTTTCAAGTACTTGCAGTAACTAATTGAGCGTTACTGTACTGTTTGACACTAGGATCAGTGGGAATATATGTGTGAATTTAAATTATTTTTTTTGTAAAGTGCACTGAGACATTTGTTGTAAATTGGCACTATAGAAATTATTTGAATGTGATAGAAAAACAAACAGCGACATGGTGGAGGCAGCATGATGCTGTGTCAATGCTTTGCTTTAATTCCACCAAAGCGGTGCTTCCACAAAGCATGCACTCAATAATATGCATCATTTTCCTTTTACTGGATTGTTATGATTACTTTGTGTTGGTTAATCACTTAAAATCTCATTAAAGCAAGCTGAAGTTTGTGGCTCTTTTATGGCTAATTTTAAAGGGGTTCAAATAAGTTTTCAAGGCACTATAAAAAAATAATTTTTGTATTTGTGTTATAAGAGCAGAATTATAATTAAACCAGTGTCACCACAGTGGCACTTTGACACAAATCAATGACTTTAGTTCTGTTTTCAATCCAATCCACCTTCAGTTCTAATATAAATAGTTGGTTGTGAAGATGTGAGCAGCTCTGATTTTGCTCATTTGTCAAACAAAAAAGAGGCTAAACTGTTGAAATCTCAGCATGGCAAGGTTATGACGTGACAACCTGAATTTGTCTGAGTGATATTTGTAACAATGGTGGTGCTAATTGTGGAAAGAAAAGAAAAAAAACCTACCTCCTGCCTCTTCTGGAAAGTTATTCTTCCTTGCCCTTTAGATGATTTAAGAATATCCAATATCGCAGTTTAAATGTATTTTCAAACAAATATTAAATCTCCAGCTGATTTAGACAGACAAGCTTTCTGAGAGGAGTGCTATGCAGGTTTCCAATATTTGCTGCAATCATAGCAAAATGCTTCACTAATCTGCTTTTAGGGAAATGTTGGATAATCAAGTGTCACTCCCTGCATATTTCCTGAAAAAAAAATTAAAATTGTTTTCAGCACTATGTTTCTGTAATTTCTATAACAAAATAAATGGTTTCCCAAAGAAATGGACAATGATGCATGGCGTCACAGCTTTCCATGCTGATTCCAGTGCAGAAGTCCTTTGGCCCAAATCAGTTTTGAACTTAACTTTAGAAATACTCTTAAGGTGTTTTCTACCCACTTCCGAGACATGTAGCAAATTAAAAGAAAAACGGAAGCTCTGTGACTTCACATCTGAAACAGCAAGAGCAACTTTTCTAAAAGCTGTTTACCCCCCCGCCCCCCCGCCCTTGCTATGACAACATATAATCTTCCCCTCTCCCCCCTTTTTTTGTTTTGTTGTTTTTACATAATTTCCCCGTTCAAAGAGCACAGGGCCACCGCCGCAGTATCTGAGGACCAGTCGCTTAAGCTAACTCTGCCCATAAACATCCTGACGCCAGTTAATTGTTGGTTTGAGGATCAGCCCCCCACCACCAACACCAAAGCCAACCTTTCCACTCCATTGACTTATTTTTTTTTTCCTTTTTCTCAGTTTCTCTTTTTTCTCCCCCCACTCCATTCTTGAAGCATGAATGCAACTTTTATAGAAAATGTAAGGTGGAAAAGGCAAAGAAGTGAGGGGAGAGAGAAAAAAAAAAGGAGGGAGAGATTGCAAGCAGCGGTGGTGTGAGAAGGGGCGTATGGCACCCATTATCTTGTTTATTAAAAGCAAGTTTCTTTCCTTCGCTCCCTCCTCCCCGCACAGCTGACCGCAGATATTTCCAAAGGGCCCCCGCTCTGCTGTTCTGTGCCTACTTCACAGGCTGCTGGAAGGGTCACAGAAGTTGAAACCAGAGGGTGTCAATCGCTTGTTTTGCTTTGTGACCCGCTGGAGGCATCACAAAGGCGATGCGAAAGCGTTGCGTGCCCGTGGTATGCGCCGAGGGTCGCATGCACATGTGCGCGTAAGCGCCGCGTAATTTATGTTTGCATGTGCGTTTCTCGACGATGAAGCCCCCAGACGAGTACGACGAGAGAGGAGGCCGGGAGCCAGATCTGGCAGCTGCGCTCATCCATTTCTAGCGGAGGAAACTGGAGCTTTTTCAGCACACAACTTTACTACACGTATAAACTGTGCTTACAAGTAATATTTTCAGATTCTTTTACATGCGCATGTTTCTCCCACCCCTCGTACTGGGTAGTGAAACAGGCTCAAGGTGCCGTCATAAACTTGTAATTGATTTTTCAAAATAATTACGACAATTTACGGTTTTGCTGCCCGTCAAAAATAGCCGTTCACACGTATGAAATCGGTGACAGATTTACGGCCCAATATTTGTTCCGATGCTTGCGAAATTTTTTTTAAAAAATCGCTTCCACCTTTCAGGCAGGGATGGACGAAAGCAAACACTTACATGTCAGGACAGACCCCCATCTACTCTTTTGCCTGCAGATTTGAACCTGATGTAGCAGATGGTTCATTCGCACACAGCCACCCAAGAAGAGATTCTGGGAGTTATAGAGAAAAAGAGACAGCGCTCTTGAAAACGGCCCTCCGGGGAATTGGATCAAACGTCTGGCTATCAGAGGCTATGTTCAATTCAAGCACGGCAAACCATTTCTTGATGTAGTGGGAGAGAGTCAAAGTGGAAATGGGACAACTGGTTCGTAGAATCAGCTTAGAGGATTTTCTTAAGTCCTAAATGAGTAGGACAGTCCAGAAGCTGAATGTTAGCCCACTTTACGTTAGTGTTTTAGATTGTTTTGTAAGAGCACCCAAGTTGTGTCAGATTTTCACTTCAGATCGTGTCAGATTTTAGTCAATTTGAGGCAAAGTGCGAGAATTTAGGATTTTTTAAAATCATTTTTTAGTTCATCAGTGACAATGTAACAGAACTTCAGATTTATTACGCCTCTATCATACCTGATACAACATTATCAGGCTTCACAATTTCTCCTCCAAATATTGTTTTTTTTTTTGCCATAGTCAAAAACAACAAACAACCTCACTTTGAGTGCAAAGCAGGAGTTTATAAAGGCAGCATCACAGGTGAAACCCATCAGCAATCAGCAGCCACAGGTGAGAGCAGTGAGCTAATCAGCAGATTTGGGAGAGACTGGGAGTAGCATCAATCATGACGGGAAACAAAGGAATTATTACAACAAAAAGTAGTTCAACAAAAAAATATTAGTAAGATTCCAAAGTCTGAAGAACAGAAAAAAAAAATCTGGATTCTCTTACTGCTAAACATCCCGGGATAAGGTTTAAAAACTAACAGTATGAAGCTGAGGCGTATGCTAGACATGTGTTTTTTGGTTACCAAAAGGAGAAATGTACACTCGAGTTATGATTTAGCATGGGAAGGGCATATCGACTTCAAAACCAGAACTCCTTTACTGTCATTGCAGAAAAAAAATCACAAAATAAAAAAAAAAAACCCTCACAGGCAGTGCAAAAAAAATTAAATAAAAATTAAGATTTTTTTTTGTCCTAGTAATACTTGTACTGCAAAACTCCAAACTCAAATACAGGGCAAAAACATCGCATAAGCGTAAAGAAACAAAGAATCATAAATGAGGTAAAAACAGAGCCAAAAAAAAAATCCAAAAACAGGCCATATTTTTTGCAGGCCTGTCTGTGCAGCAGGTTTCTCAGTGGCTGTAAATCCACATCCAACATGACTTAATCGCTCAGAGGTGAATTCACATGTCCTCCAAATGTTACTTCTTGGTGTAATGGGTACCACCCCTCGCCCTGTCCATGGACGTGTTTTATATACTTTCCACGCCGTTTCAAGATGCCCACATGTTTTACCCAGCAGACGTCGAGCAGCACTACTGTATACAAAGTGATGCAATCTTTTACAGCTGCTAAAACCAACTGTAAAACATCTGAAGCCTCTTCGTATCTTTGGTCACAGCGAGTGAGATTCAGCCTCTTAAGTGTCAACAGTAAAAGTCTCCACAAAACTGGATTCGTATGTGCGCCTCCCTGGCAGCCGGCTCACAACGCGAATTGCACATACAAATAAGTTAATCCTATAGCTAGAAATAAGGCGCTTCTGACATCATTCGGGTTCTCTGAGCTGTTGACGCGACTAGGACGGTTCCCAGGGAGATTTCCCTGTGTTGTGGCTTTTTCCTGCTGGAGAACTGTTAACACAATACATATTTTGAAAGTATTTACGAGGGATTTTGACAAAAATATGTTTTTTTTTTTGTTTTTTTTGCTAGTCACATATTCATTGCTGTCGCAGCGGCTCCAGATCATTTCTGTCATAAACATCGCAAATTAACATTCTGGTATGTGTGGTTTTACAGTTTGGGTTGAGACATGGTAGTGTTTGCATACACAGTCTGAAGTGTCATCCAGAGATCATTACAGAAGAATACTGCAGTTTTCTATGACAAATTCCACCCACTGTGTAACTTTGTTTCCACCGTCACCTTCGTGTCGCATGATTTCATTTATGTCAGCGGACTTAATGTCAAGATTTTGAGTGGGAGTCTTTACAGAAAAAAAGAAACACAAAAAAGGCTCAACTGCTTACACTTTTTTGCCTTACCTATTAATAATGTTTAGTTATTTTAACAAAAATTCATCACATGTATCATGCAACTATTTACACCTAGAGATTGTAACAATTTGTTCAAATAAAATCCTTCTTTTTTTTCTTGATACAGTTGTACAAAAAAAGTTGTCACGTTTTTACCTGTCACACATTCACAGCAACTGGCAAAACTTTCATGTTTGTATAGTGCATGTATGTTGGAATAGATATATAAAAGTAGCATTATTTTTCTTTTTTTCCCTTTTGTTTTGGTTAGATGTTTCAGATCAAGAAACAACTTCCCTAAATTATGAATCCACACTTAGTGCTTGTCCGAGACCTTGAGAATCAACAAATAGCTTGAATGGAAAACCCCTAACCTGACCTGCTCCAGTCACTGGAAAAAGCTAGGACAAATAAGAGACCAAGGACAAAGAAGTATTTTCTACTCCTATTAGGCTCTGGCAAACCACAATTAGTCACAAAGCATCCCAGAACAACATGTACAGCACTGCAGTCCTCACTTCCCTCAGTTATGGTCAGTGTTAGTGATTCAATAGGAACGAGCTACCGATTTGAACATCATGATGCATTTGAGTAGATGGACCCAAATGCAGTAGGTGGAAGCATTGAGTAGATTTTGTGGATTTAAATTGAAAAAATAATAAAGAACAAAAAACATAAAGCAAAAGTATGGAGGACAAAGGGATTGAGAAAAGAACAAAAACATAACAAACCGGGTACAATGAGATAGTAATACAATTTAATAGGATTAGTCAAGAGGAACCAGCGAGGAGGGACTGAGAATGAGGTTTATATGATGGTTGATTAGAAACGAGTTGCAGGTGTGAAGGGACAGAGTAAAAGACAGGCTAGAGAAAGCGACATAATACACTAGAATAACTAAAGGATTAAAGTAAAACAGAACCAACACTGATCTAATGAAGAGAAACTAAAGAATACAGAATAAACAAACTCAAAACAAAACCTCAACAATTGAAAGCTTAAGTGCACTTCAGAACAATGATCAGAAGTGTATCATAACACCAACAAGAGAAGGTTACAGTTTGAGCAAATATGCAAAGAACTATTTTTTTTAGTTTATAAAAGCTACATAATGTAGCTATCAAGGATTAAAAAATAATATTTGTTTGGAGTGGGCTAGTCAAAGTCTAGTGGAGATGCTGTGGCATGACCTCAAACACCCATTCAAGAAAAAAAAACCTGGTGTGGACAAATTTAAACTATTCTGCATAGATGAAGGGTTATAATTCCTCCACAGCAATGTTGAAGTGTGACAAAAATAATTCACATTAGAAATATAGTTAATATTTCACAGCACTCTAAGTAAATCAAGTCATGAACTTGATTCATTGTGTGAAATATCTAACAAATCTTCAGCAGGAAAACGTCCGTTATTCAATTTGCACCAAGCTAATCTCAAAGGCTGTTCAATTAATTAGGTCCAATTACCGATACAGAGTTCTAGAGGTTATCTGCTCTCGCCTCATACTGCACTCATTCATCTGCCGACCCTCAGCAGTGCTGTGATTCGAGGCGCTGGCTGCCTGGCTTCACAATGGCCCCTTTGGTTGCAGCTGGAAATTGGGTGGTCCAACTATTCCTCCCCTGCCCTGCTCAGTCAAGGAAACCCGCTGTTCTGTAAGTCCAGCGGAGTTTAGCCACAGACTCTGATTTGAGATAATTTCGGCTTTAATGAAGTCGCTCCAAAGTGGAGCTCCGATGTCGATAAGGGATCAGTGAACGGCGAAGGTCCCGACAGCCCTGGCAGGACACGTTCCCCTCCGAAGGTCTGGGTCTGCTGGGCTCCGTTTGCACGTCCTGCTTGGTGATCCCATCTAATTGGCCGTCATTACATCCCACATTACCCTATCAGGGCACGGCTAGAGGGGGGAAACAGACCATGGTGGCGGATGGCACGCTTTGGTAAGTCTGAATTACACAACTGCAGGGCCATGACAAATATTGGTGCTGCCGATAACTGCTAAGGCAAGCCGGCGAACAGATGCCCGCAGTGGAATAGCAGCAAATATAGTCCAGTTAACCTTCTCGCAAGGCTGCCTTCCACCAGTCAGGTAGCAACAGCGTAGGTCAAGCGCACTCGACGCCTCCCATTCAACCCCGATTACGTTTCACTCCGTTGTGTTAAGCGTTTATTTGTTTTAGTCATTTCAGAGTTTGTATGTACGTGTGGATCAGACATTTCTGAGTGTGTGTTTTTTTGTGTGTGCGCGCGTGTGTGTGTGAGGTGGATCTTGTTCCTTGTGGTCAATTGTAGTGTGATTTAATTGCTGCCGGTGTTTAAGGAACTCACTACCGCAACATTAAAAGTAGAAAAGCAATCCTTTATGGTAATAATCAGAGCTCAGCCGAACAAACAAAAGTATGTTTATAGAGCTAATCGCGTGAACGGGGAGTCGCTGGAGACCGGCGAGAGAGCGAGCTAAAGACGAAAACGGCAAAGATTACTTCCATATTTTTTTGTGACTCATGAGTTTAATTGTTTGTTTTTGTTTGGAGAGTCTGCTTATGTTAATTATGCTCTCCTATGTTTGAAGGAAGCAAAAAAATGTAGAAAAAAAAAGAGTCAAAAATATTTTTCTTCACAAACACAGGCGGAATGCAAACAGGAGACGCCCCCCACCATCATCACCACCTAACACACACACACACACAGAAATCCACACCTCTCTGCATCACCGCTCACACTAAAGGAAATTAAACATCTGCCTTCTCACTCACGACTACGAAAACTTGGCACATTTTAGTCATATTTCTTTCTGTTTTTTTCCCCCGCTGGTCAGGTCTGGGATTCCCTAAACCACAGACGAATTCAATTTACAGCCTTTTATTTATTTGCGCCGCTTGTGTGGGAACCCGGTTTGCCTCTGACAGGAGATGGCGGGGGGGGACAGCGGCCCCATCCCGGTCTGCTGCGGTACATGCCTTGGCCGGTTCGGACCCTGCAGACGAGGCCGCAGCCCTGACCCCGTGTGCCACGGCTGCCGGGGTTGTTTGATTGAAGTGCGCCACACTTGAGAACATCAGCGCCTTGCCTCCAACGAAATAATAAGCTGACCCAGAGAGCCGCTCGCCTTTGAGCCACAGCCAAGCCATCTGAATCCACTCTGCCCAAATGAGGGCTTATTTTTCAAAGAGTCTCTGTAATGTGCGCTGGCCGACCCTGCGCCCGTGTTCTCTCTGTGCGCGCGGTGCAGAGGGAGAGGGCAGCGGAGGCCGCGTTGGAAGAGAGCGGATCACGTCTGTGGCAGAGCAGTTTGTGTGGTGAGTCACATGTTCCTGGAGAGTTGTGTCTTCATCTTTTGGCAAAGTCCGAGTGTTTCTTTTTTCTTTCTTTTTCCCTTCGCAGTTAAATTCCGCTGGTTTTGTTTTGTGTTTGCCCTCAGCTCATAAGGATGAAGGCACAACTTTTCTCTCTGACCTCTCTTCCTGGTGTCTTGGATGAAGAAAAAACAAGTAGAAATATAGCTCTATCTGCATCTCCAAATTATGGCTATGTAAGACGGAAAAACTGACTTAAATTTGCACATGAACCCAAATGATCTAAAGTCTGAAGTTCTAGTAATACAAAAAAGTTTGCATAGACTTAAAATGCTACCATATTTCTTGTCAAATTCTTGTCATGTTGCTAAGCGTTGAATGTGTCGGTTGATAACTGGCATGTTTCTTTTATTTTGAAGACACATGAAGTAGTTCTTGAGCAGCACACCACTTTTAAATTGTCTTTGTTCAAGCACATATGGTAATTGGTGGGAAAAACTAAGTGACTGTAGCAGCCAACACATAAATGTTTTGTGAGAATAGCACGACTTGCTAACCGTTTGCTGCTAACGTAATCTTTCTGCACAATTTTGTTACTCTAATCTCTCTTCACAGCACAATCTGATCTTTTTCCCTTTGAGATGGATTTCTTTGGCATAACTTCGACTGGGAAAAGTTGTGAACAATGATTTTCTGCACTGTTGTAGGACTGTAGTCTGCATGTAATTTTAGCAATGACACCATGGGGTAAGTCAATGAAGCCGTTCGGTCAGTGTTGGCCATTCTTCCAAATATTGAATTAGCATAATCAGCCATCTTGTTCAGCTCAGAACCTTTGTCTTCGAAATGGGGGATGGTTGTTTTACAGCACAGGTAGTTTTTGGTAAACGTAATAGGCGTCAAACTGGCACAATAGCTATGTCAACAGCAAACATTAGCAATTGGGTGAAGTTTAAAACTTCAGCAGAGTCTACGCCTCCAGGAAACAATCGTTTCTTAGTAGCCCATGGTCCGGACCTGCTGTAGGATGGAATGCGTAGAACAAGGGGCTGCGTTTTACCAGGTTACTGCTAGCCCTTCTACAGCTTCTGGTTTCTAAAATCAGTATTAAACTAAAGGTCTATTTCACCATTTTTAATAAGTTGGACTGTATTCAATCATTTCTAGTTCAACATATAAAACACCTAAACTGATCAAAAATGAGCTAGGTTATTACACACTGAACAAAGATTGTAAAACACTTCTATAAACAGTTTGAGGTTTATGAGGCCTTCATCTTGTTTCTGAAACACAAATAAGAGCTTGCAAGATCCTTTAAGGTTTAGTTGGACACAATCTGGATAGAGCAAAAATTATATATATCTTCAGTGCTTTGTGGCATTTAGGTCACCTTCAAATTAAACAGTCCTAAAAAGTGCCATGGTCTAAAACAGACGGGATTATTCTTCACCAATTATATTTTCTGAAAAAATGGTTGGAACTCATTTTAATTGAGGTATGTTAGATTAAGCTAAGTTCATATTGAAAATGTCATTCAATACATGTGAGGAAGAGTCAAACTACAAACTAGAGTTAAAAAATCAATGTTTTTCTCCCATATTAGTTAATGAAAAGATAAGTTGCACATTAATAACAGCTACAGCTTGGATTTTGGACAAATAATTCCCTCAGAACATGATATAATAGGAAATGAGGTGAATATGAACTTAAAGTTCTGGTAAAATTAATTCTAGAAGATGTGGGGATGACGATGATGATGATAACTACGGGTACCTGAGCGTTCACCTGAGGGAAAAGATTAGACGTGAAATGCAACACTGAGGCTGAGACCAAACTTTACTGCATTTTCTGAAGAATTTTAGCTGAGGATTTTGTATATCTTCTAAAAGTCTAAGAACAAAAGTGAAACACTGCTGCTGTGTATTGGGGCATCGAAATAAATGTTCGGGAAACTGAACAAACCAGTAAAATCAAAGACGGTTCTGCACTGGGACTGCTGTGGAGCCTCTGGAGTTAGCTGCAGAAAGGGGAAAAAAAGTTACAGAAACAGTTCAATATAATTCTCAACACCATACGACATCAGCACTTTATGATAATGAACCAGCCATGCAGACTTAAAGTCTTAGTGCGAGTTTAGTCTTAAAGTTTCTCAGTAAGAAGTAGCACATGAGGACACCGGTGCCTACAGCAAAACTCTTTACCAATGATCTTCTCGCTCAAGGACATTTGCTCCCTTAGGATGCAATGTATTTCTCAAATTGATTAAATATTTTACATGTGGTCTTCAGATTACAGCAACCATTTTTTTCATCTCAGAGATTATTAACATGTTCTATGATACAGTTCTATTTTAATTTAATTAGGCAAAAGTTAACAAATCTGAAAAAACAATCTACACTGATTAAAGAAATGGTGCATTTCATTCATACTGGGGGAAAACTGGTTTGATTTGCACAACTAAATCAGGTTGATTTCAACAAAACAGGAATATTCATGTGCATGTTTTATCCTTTTATGTAACAAAGAAATATAAAATTATTGTAATTATTTTTGATTAAAATTGTAACATGTTTTAGATCTATTCTACCAAAGCGAAAGGTGAAACTTGATTTGAAAACAGGATGTGATGATTATTTCTAAGGTTAGTTGCCTCACCTGTATAAGTAAAATGTAAAACCCTGAGTTTAAGTCACTAAATCATTGACATGGTGAAGCTAACAATCCAGTATATTTGAAACTAATCAAGCTGTAATTTTATCAGATTTTATTTCAATGCTTCAGGTCTCAGTTCTCTTTAACTCACAAAATACCGGTTGATGGTATATCAACTACCGTAATATGGATAATGTCTGGGTTAAAAAAAAAACTTAAAGTTTGTCTACTATAAAGTTGTAGATTCTGATGTGAAAACATTTAGCTTGAGTTGTTTTTAGTTAGCTAAAAGCCACTGTATGCCAGGCTGGCTTGTTAAATTTCCTCCCCCAGACGGATTTATTTAACTACCTTTCAACAAACTCACAGTGATGTACTATCTTTCCACTTCAGGTAAGATGATGGTAATATTAGCTTACCAATAATACATTTACAGAGCCTCATTTTAATGAACTTTAACTAACCCTTTAAGAAGCTTAGCCTGCTAGCAAGTTTAGGTTATCTAAACTAGCTAAAGATACAAACAAATTAAAATGTCCAGCATTCAACATTCCCAAACACATGTTTTATAACTGTTCTTAACGTTTGCTAATATATTTAATCTCTATAAAACCTGTTAACTTTTTATGTAGCTGCCTCTGGACTGTACACAATGAAGGAGGCTAACGATATGCTGGACCAACATGTTCAGTAAAATACTTTTTACACAAAGCCAATCTGTTATCAAGATGAAGTAGATGATGTTGTTAGAACTCAATCACATGTAAACATTACACTTAAAAACTAATATGCTTGATTACACTTAATATACTTTAAATGACTAATATGTGGGGATTTTGGACATAGACGTTTATTTGATGAAACACAAATTTAATAATATCATTGCTCTCCATGTCTATTGAAAAACATTCCATTCCTTTGACCTAGACTAATTTCAAAAGTTGCTGTTTTCTTTTAATCAGACTGAACGTCGTCGGCGTTTTAGACAGTTGCTTGAAACCTCTTTCACAGCTTCCGTTTGGGTTTCAAAGACATTTGGCATTTAAAACACGAAACATTTTAATCTTAATTAATTATTCCCATCAAGTGTACCTCTATGTGTTTTCACACTAATTAAATAGGAAATAAATTTACATGTTACTCATAGGAAGCGGCCCCCACCACCTCTGATCACATGTTTAAAGTGTGACATTACTAGACGGGAGATGACAGCTGTATGAGTTTGGGAATCTTAAAATGCGGAAAGGTTAAAGAAACGAAGTCTTCCATGGTAAACTGTTGAAGGCTTCGGTCAAACTTCAGCGAAAGCGCTCATATACACAGTAACGCCTCAGCATTGCATCTGCCGCGGTTTTTTTCCCCCCTCACTTTGACAAATCCGTTCAATACTCGACATGTGTTCGAATTCAGCAGGAAAAGCTCACATTCCGATATTTCCTTCACACTCGCACGCTTCTGTTGATTTTTTTTAATTTATTTTTTTCCTTCGAAACTCTCCTTCCTGATCAGAACTGTTGCTGGTTGCCCCTCCCCTCACAAGCTGTAATCCAGTTGTCACTCAGCAGAGCACATGCCTGGGAATAAATCTGGGCATAAGAAGGAACTTTTCTGGTACGACGCCTGGCCGAATGCAGAAACCCATCAATCAGTGGTCACTTGCAAACACCTCGGAGGAGAAGAAGAAGTGCAAGCAGAGGAGAAAGGAGAAGGGGAGAGGAGGACGACGTCACCAACGCAATGTGCTCCCTCAGCACAGCTTCTCAGATGTGGTCTGGCACCTAGTTCACAAAGCCATCCAGATCCACACATTGCCTTCATATATCTCTGGAACGGGTGGAGTGGGGGGTGGCAGGGGGTGTGAGTGGAGAGTGGGGGTGGCTGGGGAATGAAACGGGGTGGGGAAGAGGGGTGGGTAGCACTTTGAGAGCAAATGGAGGGTTGGGGGGGGCTTAAGAAGAAAGGGAAGAGTGAGTCTTTTGTGTTTACTCACACCGAGTCTCTGCCAGAAACTTTAGACCACATAAGCGATTCGCTTTTGTCATCTTTGCTGACCCGGTCCCATGTAAAAGATTGATGAGCGAGATGATGAACTAAAATAAACCAATCTCGCAGTCACTCACGCAGACAGACAGCTATGAGGCGAGCAGACAAGCAGGGCCTCTTCAGTGAGCAAAACCAGACGCACAGTCTCCCCTCTGGCCAACATCACCCCTCCTCCCCCTTCCTTTCCCCCTCTGCTGAAACGGTCATTCAGTAGCAGCCTGCTGCCCTCTTTTGTCAATACAATGGCTTTACTGAACAAAAAAGAATTTTGATAAAGAGTTTAATAAGTTTTTTAAGAAAAATGCCTAGCAAAAAAAAATCACATCTATTAACCAGTTTCAGTCTTATGATTGTGAACCACAATCATAAGACTGTGAATTTCCAAAGTTTTAACAAAAACACATCTTAAAAGTGTGGCATGCTTTTTCATTCAGCTGCTCAGTCAGTACTTTTTAGTTTTTCAAATGCATATTTGGGGTATTTGTCTGTTCTTTATAAAGGAACTCAAGCCAAGTCAGATTGAAAGTAGAGCTAGGTAACCATTAAATTAGTTGCTTACCACTGATTCTCAATTGAATTTAGTTCTGGACTTGGACTGGGACGTTCTCACACATTAATATTCCGCGACCTAAACCAGACTGTATGCTTAAGGTAAAAGTTTTGAGTTTTGTGCAACTTTCAGTTTCAAGAATTACCTTGTATTTTTACTTTACATAAATCTTGACCAGTTTTTCTTTATGCTGCTGACAAACAAATAAAAAAAGAACTACAGATTATGCCAAAAAGATTACAAAGAAGACTTCTTACAACTTTCTTCTTGCCACTTTCCAATTGAAGGCTGGATTTGACAAATAGTTTTCCAGTGGGAAGATTTTCCCTCCTGAGCTGTGTATCTCTGCACCTCCTCCAAAGTAAGCATAGGCCTCCTGGTTGCATCTCGGGTCAGTTCTCACTTTTCCCTGCCCGATTAGGTGGAAAAAACATACCTTGGTTCAAGTGTTCAGAGTTTTAATTGTGGAAAAGCAAGAACAACCCCTCCACCGTTACAACTATGCGATAAAACCTGTTGCTCGAAGTCCCAACAAGATACAAAGACATTTGTCTGTGACGTGGCAAAATGTAAAGGAAGCATAAAGGGTGTGAATATTTTTACAAGACAAAGTATTAGCGGATTTTCTTTTTCCAGTTTTTAAAAAAAAAAACAATCCATACAGAAAATATAAATCCACCCATCTGAATTATGATGCAGATATGAATACACAATGTGTTACAAAACATATGATGTAATTGCACCACTTGGAGCTTCTCTCCCCCCTATTCTTCCCTCTAAACCTCAACAGTATACAGAGCAGCAGCTTTTATGAATCCATAAAATGACGTCTTGTTTTAACGAGAAAAGAAATTCATCGCTACCGTAATTGGTAAGTGCCCAAATCATTAAGCCCTAATGCGGGGCATTTCCTTTGGAGGTAGTTTCCATTTAAGAGACAAGTGTCTAATTGGTGAGTTGTTGAAAAGCACCACTACCTCCCCAGAGATCGTTTCTGAAATCATATAGAGGATAATTCCCTTTCAATTAAAAGCCACACTATTCTAGGTTTTGATTTAATTGAATGCGTTTATTCAAATTGAGAGGGGCGGAGGGGGGGGGGGGGTAGCAGGGATGGGGGGAGTCGGGAGGTGGGGTTCAGCACCGTGATTCCATTAAGGGTGGAATATTATGAGGCCAGTGCAAAAAAGGAAAAAAAAAAAGAGACTGTCCCAGGAAAATAGAGCAATATCAGAAACAGATTGCTGAAAAAGACGAAACACTCCAAAGTAGACGGCGGCCGGCACGGGCGCAGATTGGATAAACAATGTTCCGAGGAGAAAGCATAATGCTGAATAAAGATGGCCTGCCGCCGCTGCCGCTGCCATCGTATTTGAATATTATTGGAATTAATTTGTCGGCCGACACTGAACAGTGGCGGCTATTTGTCAGGAGACTGGAAAGATTGCCGCTCTCAAAAAGAAACGTGTGTGCAGAATAAAGCCGGCGTGCAGGAAGCAGCGGTTTGGATAAAACGCGGGGAAACATTCTGCGGCCATTTTGGGGCTAGTTAGCGGCAGGCGAGCGCCTGGAGGGCGATTTTGTTAGAATTACGACTGACAAAACTTGGTGAAATGACAAATCTAGCTTCTTTTAGGGGAAAAAAAAAAGCAGAAAGCTAAAAAAGTTATCTTCATCACCCCCCCAACCCCCTTCCACCCACCTTCTCGATCTTGCTGTTTGTTCAGTCAACTCTCCCGCTCTCTCCCTCCCTCCCCTCCTCCCTCCTCACCTCCCTCCCTCCCTCCCTCCCTCTCCTCTCCCTGGCAGGTGTCACACCCACACTGTGGCCTCTTGGCTGCAGTAGCAGTGCAGCGCGCAGAGATAAGGGCTGTACGGAGACAAGCGCACATCCTGTATGAGGTTAGGGCCCCACCAGCACACGGCGCTCCGCTGCAAAATGTGCGTACGAGTGTGTGCTGTGTGCGCGACCGTGTTTGCTTGTATGTGTCTGTCTGTGACCGCAAGCTCCTTCCCGTCTCCACGCCAATGAGGACAGAGCCTGCGGTTGCCAGGCGCAGGTGTGTGTGTGTGTGTGTGTGTGTGTGTGTGTGTGTGCAAGCGGCAGAGAGAGAGAGAGAGAGAGAGAGACCTGAGAAACTCCGCCGCGTTCTGATCTCATGGTCGTTTTGATAAGTCTGCGCGCAAACAAGGTCAGGGAGGGTGAGGCGGCCGTGCCGTTATGACGGCGGTCTGCGAGCCATGATCTCACTGTAACTCTCCAGCTTTCAACTCCACTCAGTGAGGCTCGTCTGCGGTTTTTTTCTTTTTCGGAGATGAAAAAAGAAAAAAAAAAAAAGCTCAGCACAAAGGCTTTCTTTCTGTGTCTCTATTTCATTGTCAAATATCCTCCCAGATCCTTTCCCTTCTGTGTTTTTTTTTTTTTTTTTTTGCACTAAGGTTGGGGTGTGTGTGTGTGTGAGGCCTGTGAAACTTGTTGGTGGGCCAGGATTGAAATTCAAATCATAGTCGCAGAGAAATTTATCAAAGATGGTGTGTGTATAAGTTGAACTTTGACAGCCCCCACTACTTAAAAAATAAAATATTAAAAAAAATTCACTTTTTCGGCGCAGATCGTGGGACTGCGATGCCCTCTCATGGCGGCGCCGACACGCACACGAGCGAATTGGGGGGAGGTGAGGGAGTGAAAGCGAGTCTCCCTCAATCCGCGCTCGGGTGGCCGCCTTCAGCCTTCAGCACGGTAGCGACGCATGTCAGCTTCCTGCTCTGTACTGTAAACCAGCCTTCATTCAAACCTCGCCGTGAGGTCTAACGCAAGCATCATGACGTGTGTTTATAGGGGAAAAAAGTATGAAAATCTGTGTTTACTAGCTTTGTGTGAACTTATGCATTTATGTATGTACACGTGTGATAACAAATTTTCCAATATAGCTAAGGCTGTGATATTCTTTGAAACTACTGAAGTTTATGCATGCTTGGCAGCCTCAAACACACACACACACACACACACACACACACACCGGATATCATCTATAGGCCATCTCACAGGCCATCCCATCAAAGGAGCGACTATTTCCCCCGATTTTTTTCCCTCTTCTCCCCCCTTCTCTCTCTAAATCTGACACTGCTCTCATAATAAGCAGCCTTGCATATCAGCTCTGTAGAAAAAAAAAAGATGCAACTGCTCAACTGCAGGGAAGAAGAAGAGGAGGAAAGGAGGGAGGAGGGGATAGAGAGAGAGGAAGGTGAGGTGGTGCTGCTGCTGGTGGTGGTGGTGGTGCGGGGAGTGTGGATAGAAATCGCAAAGACTTCTGTCACTTCATGAAAAATAGCTTCCCCTTTGGACGGAACTTCACAGGCCACAATCAAGCGGTGCCAAGACGCTGCAATCGTGGCAAATCAAGTCAGCATCTATTAATAATATTTCTGGGGCTGCTGCGGTGAGTGCGCCGCCGTGTCCTCCCGCTGTCACAGCCCCGTGATGGAGCGCTGCCTTTATCTCAGCCCTGGCACGCTTCTGTCACCGTGATAAACAATTCACACACAAATATGAATAAGGATCCTCCCAGTAGGCCCCTGCACACCCCCCTCTGTCTCTCCCCCCCTCCCTCATTTTGCTAGATGGGGGGGGGGGGATGTAATCTTCCAGCTTGGTCTTTTTCTCTCCCTTTTTTCCTCCCTTTTCCCAGTCTCTCTATCACTCCTCTTCCTCTCCATCTATCTCGTCTTTCTCCCTCTTTTTTTCCTCTTTCCTCCCTGCGCTCCCTCCCTCCGTTTTCCCTCTGCCACCTCCTTTCTCTTTCTTTTCAATCTGTCTTTCAAAGATATGTAAATGACCTCGAGATGGGACCCTGGTGCGTAGGTGGTGTAGCGTGAATGTCAAAGCCCGGGCCTGTGAACCCTGCGCACTGCGCGAGCACGCCGGCACACGTGCATGGACACGCAAACACACACACACACACACACACACACACACACACACACTCCTGCCGCTGTAAAGATGTCTGCTTTGCATGCTCACTCGCCTATCAGTTGGCTGGATGTATCTAAAGAGGCACCTGGAATATGGAGGAAAAAAACTAACTCATAAACATACTTCACTAGCACAGATTTTCATGCATCTCTTGGCGTCGTCACGGTGAAGTCACCGTCCAGCTGCCCGATGACCCTTCTGAAACTTTTGCAATTAAAATTAATGAGTGAAAGAGTGATGATTAACAAATGAGGCTTTGTGTTTTCATTTACTGTCATTTTAAACACCTTCTTTCAGGTTGTGTTGAAAATCATTCTCCGTTCAAACATTTTTTAGAAAGGAAGGAAATTTATTTTTGCATCTTTGGTAAATATATGTGCCTTAAAACAAATTAAATCACTTTTTTTTCTAACAAAATGTTGCATTCTTTAATATTAAAGGAAATCCTTTTTTCCCTTACTTTTTTAAAAGTTGATTATTGTTTCTGGGAGCTTTTTATTCATGAGTTTCTGTTTCCCTAGGGTAGAAATATAACGTGACACAGAGAATGTGTCTAGTCAGGCAGTGACTACAATGGAAAGAAAGCAGGGCATTAAGAAAGGTAAAATTAAAAGGCTCACTATTAGAGAACCATAAAGAAGTAGTCACCAAGTCATAACCAATAAACATCATCTTCCTGGTTGCCACTTCTTACCTACAGTCACAAACGTAATTATTACGTTATTATCTGGATATTGTAGATAAAATAACAGAAAACTGAAAACAGGAAAACATTTGATCTTTCAAAAGCACAGAATTGGTTCACCTGACACAGAATCAATATTTATTTGTGGACTTTTCAGTCTCCAGACTTAAATAAAGTCTGTGGGGTGAACTAAACAGAGAGCGGCGTGAAAAAAAAAGACATGGTACTCTGGTCCGTCATGATCAGGTGTCGATAGAAATCGCAAAGATTTGTGGCACCCGGGACGTTTTCTGCCCCTGAAGTGATTTTAGTTTGGCCTATGATTAGAGTAAAAAAATGAGCACAAATTTGGCCAATCAGCGCAGGCAACTGATTGAGTTTCTGGGGCAAATATGATCTGAAAAAAAATCATCTTAGTCTTAAAAAAGTTAAAATAGATATTGTTTATTAATTTTAAAAAAAGTTAATATGACCTACTAGATGACAGTAGTGGTCTAATAATTGTCTCCAAAAAAATTGGAGACAATTATTAATGTACAGAGATTGTAGAAATAAGAAATGTTCAGAGATCACTCTGTTTGCTCCAGGCATGAGACATGATAGACAAATGTCTACTGACCAAAGCATTGTTCCACATTGTTTTCTCGTTTAGTAAACGTAGTTCACTGTTAGCTGTAACTCCAAAGAAGGCATTTAACGCCGTCTGCAGAGGTGCCAATGAATTTTGCATTTGAAACAATAAAGAAATGATTTTTCACAGGCGAGGATTCTTCAAGAAGTTTCCTGTATTCCTCCATCTCTTTGCTGTCAAAACAGCACAAGCAACCACTCACTTTCTGTCACATACCGTCTCTCATAAACAAGCCTGAAGGCAAGTTAAGTTCAGAAAAAAAAGAAGGCTTTAAAGTGGTCATATTGGGAAGGAGTGAGCAGTACAGTAAGCCTAGTTTGACATTTTGGATCTATATCTTCTTTCCTCTGCAGCGCTGCAGTGTGTATCTATGTGTTAATAGGCTGTGAGAGGGGGATGTATTGCTTTGCCCCTTCTACGCTTAACAGCACTGATATACTTAAAACTCCCAATATGAGGCTCAGGTTCATTGTAATTAGGCGTTGCGGTGCTTAAGTTTTTGTTCATCAATTTCCTAAAATTAATTAAAGAGTGGAACAAATTTCCTTTTTGGATGGAATCATTTAAAGCGGAAACACTGCTGTGTAAAGGATTTGGCGAAACAATAATGCCATTACTGCTGCATGACTCCTAATTTAAGTCTCAGTTGCACTGTAATTGTTAGGACCATGAAAAATGGACAAATGGAAAAATGTTTTAGCTTCGCAGGCTAATTCTTATGTTAACTAAGCTCAAGTTATATGGGGGAAAACAGCAGCGGCTTAACGTGACTAAAACCATCAAGAACTTTCTAATGGGGCATTTTATCTAAATTATTTAGTTCGGTCACTTATTGTAAATCCATAATCTTAGGAGAATGTTGCTTTATTTATTTACTGTACCTTGTGAAGTGATGAATCCCACAAATGATTAAGGAGTAAATTATTTCATAACTTTTCTTTATCCTGACATGTCAGAGAAGCAGAATTAAATGAAGAGCCACTAAAATTAAGTAGGTGGATGATGTACAGACTTTACTTTTCAATTACAACCCAGTCTGTAGCTGAGTTTCCATTAATTGTATATTTGCGCAAATTTAAAGTACGAAAATAAATTAGCCGAATGTGCCGATTTAGAAAATAACATATTTTTGAGTAAAAGGTTTTTTTGCTAGGTTTTTCAGCCCTATAGAAATAGATGTATTTTGCAAAACTGCACTCTAAACACTTTTCCTTCACAGAATTAATAAAAGGTTGACACTTGACGACTACGACTACAATTTCCCTAAAACTCCACATATGTACATAAATATATGTCGCTCCAACGCCTGAATAAAACACATTTATTACATTCGATGTCAGTGTGGTTGGCATTCACGCTGCACTTCATCTAACAATCCAAACTCTTTGAAATACTTGTTCCTCCCCTCACCTGTGGTGGCGCTGCATCAAGAACCACTAAGGAGAACAACACAAAAGCCTCTGAAGAAGACATGAGCACAACTTCCCTCTTTGCAAAATGTAAACAGAAATGGAGTGTCAGATTTTAGCAGTTGTTGGATTTCTTTTATGTCTTCATTCGTTTGCAGAAGTGCATTCAGACTTCTGCAAACGAGCTCAGTTAAAGCGGACTAAACCGGACTTGTGTGAATGCACCCTAAGTGATTTGATTTCTTGTTTCATCTTAAAACATGTTAAATCTTGTACACCACAGGAAGAAAAGCTAAGCAGCAAATTCTCCCAGTTTTATTTTCTCCACAGAAACAAAAAAAAAAAAGAAAAATTCTCGTTGAATAGCTCTGAATGTGATAGACAGTCGGACGGTTTTGAAGATGTTTTTTTTTTTTATTATTTCTATTTTTCACGCGAGCCACCGTTCTCTCTGTGGAGTGCGGTAACACCGTTCACACCTGGTCTGCTCGGTGTCTAATTGTCGCTGGCTGCTCCCTGCCAGGCCGAGCCCCTCCGTGTCCGTGATGTAATTTTGCATTTCCGCAGAGAAACATCCAAAGAGGCCTAAATGAGATTTCACTCAGCAGGACGGAGCCTGTGGCGGGGAGCTGATGATGAATGTATTGTAAGATTGATTAGCGCCAGTAAGAAGTGTTGCGGATACGGCCACCAGAGGTGTACGCTCATGTGTGCGTGTGCAAGACAAAAAGAGAAAGAAAAGGAGCTTAGTGGTGTAACTGTGTATGGTTAAGTGCACTGCTATGTGTGATCTGTGCGCGTGTTTGGATTGACTGCAAAGAGTGTCATTCAGGTGAGAAATGAGACACGCCGGAGAGCTGAGAGGGGGGAAAAAAGCGTGAAGTAAGAGACAAACAAGATCTCTCCTTCATAAATTCGATGTATTGAGACCATCAAACATTAGCATAAAACAATCCTAACAACCCACGTTATATAGTCTGCATTCTTGGGGAAAATATATCTCCTTGACTTGAGATACCTGAACATATTTCCAGCTCTCAGTGATTGGAGTTCAGCTGTCATGTTCCATGTAGAGTTGGAGCGATGCGTCTTATTCAGCCCTGCTTTAAGACAGAGGTATTTGTGTCTAAACAAATCTTCCACAGGACAAAAGTTAGAGCTCATCACGGGAACTTCTCGCTTCTTGTCAAAGCTGATTAATTTTCCTTTTCTCCTCCTCGCCACAAACAGTCAGACTTCAGTGCTAAATATAGGCGTAAATGGCTTGAACGACAAAAAGCATCCACATCGCGTGAGGTGACAGGAATATTCAAACCAATATGTAATGTGAGCAAAACATATGTTCAGTTAGGCCTCATTCCTCAGTGTCATAAGAAGTTAAATTGACGTTTTGTTTTCTAATAACTGTCACTTTTAACAAGTTATCGCTGACATTGTTAAAAGTTTTAAGTTCAGCATATGCCAAATCAAAGTTTGGCGGATTTATTAAGCATCATCGTTGTCAAAGATCGTGCCACTTTGTGTGAAGCTTTTAGGTTGTGGATCCTCAGAGTCTGCGTCTGCGAAAGAATATTGAGGAATCTCAGTTTCAGTTTCTTTTCACAGTCCAAAAGAACGTATCAAAAGTTCCAGCGACTTGGATTTATATATATATATATATATATATATATATATATATATATATATAAAATATTATAGTTTGTATTATATATCTAATACGAACTAGAATTTCTATTCCTCCTGAAATAACTAAACATATATATTTTCTCAGTGTAATATTTAGAGTTTTTTTATGGACAAACCAAAGCAAAAGTGAGACGTAAACAGATAAACAAAAAGTAAATCAGTCATTATTTCATATTGTCGCATCTTATCGCTCTGCAATTTATAGAATAACACTTTATAGAATAACACTTTGTAGAATAACTCTTACATAACAAGCTGACAGTTTCTGACAAAGTTTCTGCCAGCCTCCACTTCGCTGCTTTACAGTTAATGTAGCGTTACTGTAAAGCAGCTACAAACATAGTTTCTAAATATAGTTTTTTTTTAAATGCTAAGAGTTATAGGTGTAATTCCTTTAGTTTCATCACTATGACAGACGTTTTTCCATGACCAGAACAATTTCCAAGCAACTTATTTTTTACATTTCTATTCTCAATAAAGAGAAAAGAAATGATTTGTGAGGTAGTAACATCCTGGATGCTGAATATGCTGACAACTAAACATCGAACGACAATCAAAACGCCCACAGTTTGGATCAAAGCATATTTCCATGTTAGAACGGCCTGGGCCTAAAACTAAAAAAAAAAATCTTTTTTGGCAAGACTTGAAAAGTTATCACGCATATTGGATGTGAACTTGAGCTATTTCGGTAAAAGTATTTGCTTAAAAACCTTTAGTCTCATGATGTTCTTGAAGAGACGCATGACTGATGACTTCCAGCTGTAATTGCTCTATAAAACCCAGCATACTTTTCCTTTCGCTTTACAATTATGCAGTTGCTTTTGTGTTATGTTGCATAAAATCCCAATAAGGTACATTTTCTGCTTTTTAATGTGACAAGACATGTTTGATACGTGCCGCTTTTATCTACGCTTCCTGCAGTTCAGAACACCTCCGCATTCATTGCTGTGACAAAAAACAAAACTCGAAGCAGTAAGGGTGTTTCTTGAAATGAAAACTTTTCATTTAAGTCAAACATTTCATGTGACCCCAATTTGGCTGAACCTATCGGTAGCGGAGTTCACTCAACGTCACATCAAGAAAAAAAAATGAGATGTGTGGTTCATGTTTATCGGCATCGACATTACAGTACAGCTGTGCTTCCATCCTGTACATAAAAGAAATGGTGAAAACCATCAACCTAAGTCCAAAAAATACATATATTTACCATTTTGCATAAGCTAGTAGCTTTATTTTCCCGGAATTCAAATAAGCAGTGCATTTACCAACCTTACTTTGGACCAAAAACCCAACTAAAAAAGTATGTTAAAATTCACTAGCCAGAGCAAATGATAAGACAATGCATGTTCTATCAGATTTGAGGCATCAATGCAAGCATTTTAATTAGATGTAATCATCACACTGCAAAGCACAAACCGTTCAGTACACATTGAGGAATGGCTGAGAGCCTAATTGCGTGCAGAGGGGTTTGAGATTGCGGTGAACCTCTGTTTATGTAGCCAAAACACATACAGTGACACAAGTGAAAGCAACATGTCTTTCCTGCGAGCTAAATCTGTCCTTTTTTTCTGTTTTTAATTTAGACTTTTGATGCCTTTATGAGCCTTAGAGTCATTGTTTTTTTGTGTGTGTTCAAAGCAAATAATCTTTGTGATTTCATTTGAGTCTGGCTGTGGCATGGCAAAAGATGTTGGCCTTTTGCATTTGGCAAAGATAAGAGGGAAGGAGGAGGGGGGGAAAGAGGAAAAAGTCTGTGCAGCCCTTCCTGCTGGAACTTAGCCACCACTCTGAGAGCCCAAAACGCCGCGCGGACAATTCCCCCCACTCGGCTTTTTAATGGCCGTACACAGAGGCAATAATCATAAAAAGCCAGGGTCTCTCTCTGAATGGGTACTGACATCCGTCTCCTACAGTAACCACAGCTCCAGCACCGGGCAATTTCCCCTCAACATGCAAAACTGTGAGGACAAAATGTGGGACCTGCCATTCTCCATGCATATTAAAGACACTTGTCATCAAGACGTCACCCAGGAGCTATGAGAACAAGAGGTACAGTTCCTCCGAGACAGACTCACTCACCATCAAAACCATGAAATTAGACCCGGGAAAATATCCTTGTGATGGGAAAAATGCTACACTTTAGTGCATTTTGCATATAAAAAAAAAAAAAAAAAAAAGAAAAAACTGAAACGGATGCATGTAAATTGCCTGTGCCACAAAGACAAATTGGTAATTCAGGTTTGGAATGAAAATGACACTAAAGTGCAAAAAGGAAATGGTGCAGCGTGAAAGGAATAAGGGTTGTTAAAATGTCACATTTGAGATTCTGTGCCTTTAGGAATCGAGATGTATTGTTAGAGGAAATGTGATAAACGCGAGCCAAATGTACGGGTAGCAAATACAGCTCCGCGTATATCACGTTGTCTTAGTCAACGAGCTCAGAGCGACGCCCACAGAACAGACACATACTGATGAATGCACAATTTGTGGTTATATGCTTCCTTGCACCTTTCTTTTAGGAACTCATGCATTTTTCTCTACAATGACAAAAAAAAGAAGAAAAAGAAAAGGAGCGTGTACCCACACGGTGACATTCATAGCACAGATGCAAACCATGTTGAGTCGTTCAAAGCAATGACGGATTTCAGAAACACAGAAGGTGCTTGTATGTACTTGCTTTGAGTGCAGCGACTCAGAGATGTTGATGCCTGGAATCCAAACCACTGATGGCGTTTCAGTAGATCGACCTTTGTGTACAATTAGCACTGCCACCAGCTGCAACGGAAATTTTGTACATTTGTTTGTTGCTTTTTGTTCGGCGTACTGTAACAGAGACGTAAATTTAGAGAAAAAAAAAGTTTTAGCACCCATTAGATACCTTCTGTTTTTTTGTTGTTTTTTTGTTGTTTTTTTTGTCAACTTAAATGTTACAGTTGGCAAAATAAATTCCAATATCCAACTAAAACAACTTGCATAAATGTGAAATTTTGCTTTTAAATGATCTAATTCTTTAAGCTATTCAAACCAACTTGGCCTCTTGTGAAAAAGTATTGTTCACTTTTAACACGTGTGACTTCTTTGTAGAATGGCTTCAATTCAACCACTTTGTTGGGTTTGTCGATTGGATTTAAGTTTTGACTTTAACTAGGCCTTTTAAAAATCTTCACTTAGGGGTTTTTGAGTCATTCAAAGGTTTACTTTCTGGTATACATTTAATCTTTCTACAGCAAAACATGTTTGAGCCAAAGGTCATAAACTGATGGTCAACCTTTGTTCTTCAGGATTTCTGCTAGAGAGCAGATGTCATACTCCAACCGGTTACGGGTTTTTGTTCGGGTCCTGAAAAAGAAAGCGTCATACTCCCACCACCAGGTTTCTCTGTAACTATGCTGTTTTTGTCACTTTTTCCTGAAACACCGAGTCAGTTTGACAGCAGATGCAAAACAAAGGTTACGTTCACACTGCAACCTGAAGTGACCCAAATCTCTGGTTTTTTATTGATTTTTTTTATGCCCTTATGAAACTTGAATCCAATCTTTTCATCATGACACTCTAAACAACATATATCAGACGTTTTTAATGTGATCCACTCCATCTGGCTATGCGGTCCTTAAGTTGATACAAATACAACCTTTTCAAATGTGAGTCTGGCCGCATTCATCTGACGTCACTGGTACTCGACAAACATCACAATCCTGCATCCTGATACGCTGGAGCAAGAAGAAAAACAACTGTGGAGGATGATAATGAGGATTAGGTTGTTAATGTGCTGGCTCTGGTTGGACAACAACTTTAAAATCCAAAGATGTACTAGCTCCACAATTACCATTACAATTACGTCCACAAACACTGAGCATGTGCACTTCATGTGACATTCATGCATCCTTTACTGCATGACTACACGTCGGACACTTTTAGGTTGTCCGCAGTTCACATACAAGTCACATATTTGGAAATGTGAATGAGAAAAAAAAATCAGATTTCACAACAAAATCGGAATTGAGCATTATAGTCACTTAAGTAAAAGTAAAAATTACAGCGTACTAAAAATAATCCTAAAATTTTGTTTTTCCAAAACGCTACTCAAGTTAATGTAACTGAGTAAAAATGTAGCTTTGTAATTAATTAATTTCTTGCTTAAGCAGAACAGACTGGAACCAGGCTTGGGTGTGGCTAATGAAATGACCTCAGCTTTCCAAAAACAATGTGCTTAATTACAAGTAATTAATGATTTAAAGGGAAACGACTGCTTTTTCCACATTGGGCAAGGTTGGTCGTGTTAGATTTTCTTTTTTTTCCACCCAAATCATTAAAACTGCCTAAAAAAAACCAGATCATTTCTTGACATTCTGAAACATTTAAGTGCAACCCAAAAAAATTCAATAAGCTTTGCACTGTGAGAGGCAAAGACACATTCAAATTATATAATGTGCATATAGTGCACAGAAGCCAGATTGCGTCTCCCCTCTTTGGGTTCATGTGTCACCCCCCCTTCCCTTGCTTTGTCCCTGGGCTCCTCAGTGCCCAAGACCAGTGCCCTCCAGGATGACAAATGGCCTTAATGAAATTGGACAACTCAGCATACATGCATAAAAGGATGTTAAATATTGATAGTGAACATCAACGTAGTGGTGCATATTCCACTCTTTAATATTTTAAGTGTCAGACAGCCCTATTGTCTATCTATTGGAAGGGTGTTGGTGGGGGTAAATCACCGTCTGTGTTCCCCAGGTCTCTTTGAGACACATATGATGGCCAAGGCAGCATTCATTCTGCTACGAATGACAGCAGCACTCATTCGTAGCACTTTGCATACATGCTCAACCAAAGTGAGTCAAGGCGGGTCTTTTTCATACATTTTCATCTTCGATCCTCCAGGATTATGCATTTTGAGGCCCGGCTATGTATAAACAAGCAAATATCCCCTGAATATGCTAACAGCAACTTTCCTTCAGCCGCCCCAAATAAGAAAAGAAAAAAAAAAGACGCGGCAGAAATCGTCAAACGTGATTTGATTTGCAGCGCGAGGGATCAATCTCCGGATTTTGCGTTGATCAATGCCCTTGCGGTCTCCTTTTGCGTCTCCTTGCCTCTAATGTATTAATCATTTTGCACTTCCAAAGTTATGACAGATCGTGTAATCACAAACTGTGTGCGCATGCCAACACTGGAGCTTACAGTGTGGTTATCACAGTGGCAGTACTGTACCTTCAGGGCGTGTCATTGGCGCGCGGCACACTAGCAAAGGCAAAGATCACATGAATAACCATTATTCAAATCGATTCAAATTAGGGGGGCACTCAAAGTAATCGGCTAATATCGTACAAAGGGAAAAAAATCAATTCCACTCCCATTTGGACACAATTGAATGCTTCTGAAGAGGGCAATTATTAAACACACAGATCAGATCCATAATTGGCCACGGAGGATGGGAGGAGAGGCGGAAATATATTGTCATGAGGCCTAATGCACTTCCACCGAGCCAAGAGCCACAGGAGACACTCACTCCCAGCTAGCTTGCGTGGCAGCAGCACACGTAGCTGGCAGCAGATAGGCTGCGGACATGCCAGGAGTTTAGGAAGGGTGGGATTCGTAGTGCCAATGTGGTGTGGTAGAGGAGTGGGGGGACCCAAAGACTAGCAAGGTCCCCCTATATCACCCACTCACCACAATCCACCCCGACCCCGTCTACTTCTGCCCCCCCTGGAGGCTTCACTTCAGGCCCCTGACACACCGGAGGGATGACCCTGGGAATCTCATTATGCATATAGCCAAAGCGTGCGCCATCGGAGCCACTGCCAACCCACACACACACACTAATGCATTTGCATACAGAAGACAGACCAAATAAGGTAATAAATCAGCGGCCTATATTCAAATGCTTTGCAGGGAGATTGAAACCCCTGCATACACTCCTTCAAGTAAATTCACCCGCACAAGCCAGACACCCATTCCCATCAGCGGACACAGGCGCTGCATCCACCGGACACCGACATATAAATATATATCCCAGCATCGCCGAGGCAGTGGGCCACCTCAATATATCAATATACATATGCTTATGTCTCATGTGCCCCAGGCAAAACTAGCTACCTTGGCGATAAGGCGGCGCTTTCATGGCACCCGAAGGTCACCGCTCACACTGGAAAGAGTTGTGGGCAATTTGAATATTGCACTTAATGCGGGTCTTTTGGACAGCAACCTCTTTCCAATTCACTTTGCCTCATCAATAATGAAATTCCCATGAACATGGAAATCAAAGCAATTTCCTTAAGGTGGGATTACAGAGGGTTTCAATTTTCTTACAGCAGGGCCAACATGTAATCGAGCCGTGCCTTATTTATGTGTGTGTGCCGCCGCCGACAAAGTGTTACTTTACTTTTTTCTCTTTTAAAGCATGGTGATGTTCGCGAGCAACGTGAAGGAAGTGGGTAACAGCCTCGCTCATGCTTGATATGGCTGATTACAAAAGTCTGAGAATAAATAAATAGGACTGTCTGGCTGTTGTGTATGCTTGAATAGGACACAGTGAGATGGAATAATAAAATCAAATCTCCTAAACAGAGTAAGATATATTTGTGTGAGTGTGGCTGCCGAGCTTGTGTGTGTGTGTGTGTGTGTGTGTGTGTGTGTGTGTGTGTGTGTGTGTGTGTGTGTGTGTGTGTGTGTGTGTGTGTGCGCGCGCGCGCCTGTGCTGACTGGCACAATAAAGCGGGCCTACCATGATTGCATTATGATCTGGTGGAAAATGAATTCTGCTTAACAAGCCCCCCCACCCCCCCCCCACCCCCCCACCCCGCCTCACCTCAAACACACACAACCAGCCCCACCACCACACTTACTTCCATTCCATTATTTCCAATAAAAACAGGGAGGAAAAAGAGAAAGAAAAATGCATTTTTTTTTTTAAGATACATGCAAATAGCGATCCATCAATCAATTTGTTGGTCCCAAAAGTACCATCAAAGGGGCAGGGGCTGTGAAGTATGCAATTCCCCATCAACAAATGGAGGATTGAAACAGAATCCTTCAAGCTTAATTAATGGGAAGTCTGCCACTATTACTTGGTTTGTTTAACGCGCCTCACACAGAGGGCAAGTTGTCCTTTTTTGAATCACTGCACCGAATTCCACTTGTTCAACATCACTGAACTGCTTTTCATGCAAAAAAAACAATCCATCTCATTTTTTAATCCCTTTCCCCTCATGGGGTCGACATGTCATTATTTTGATCCCGCACGTACAATGGCTTCACACATTCATATCGCATCGCTCAGAGAGTGCGTGGCAGTAATTATCGCCAGGCAGAGATTTTCTATTTGGAGAATAACTACCTTCGGTTAGGAGGAAACGCTCCGAGGCGGTAATTTCTGCTTCATCCTAAAGTTCAGACCCAAATACCTCCTCTTCTCCAGATAGCCAATTACGTCTCGGTAAACAGCGAGCACAGTTTTTTTTTATCGAGGCATCATTGCAAATCTGTAACAAAAACTAAATGAGGAAGAAAAAAAAAGACTCACACAAAGTTTGTTTGAAAAATGTCAATCTTGAACTTTCTGTAGGGAACCAAAATGGAAATGAGTCAATGTAAATAATGGTTTAATAACGCACCCCTCCCTGCACCCCTCTGACTCCTCGCCCAAGTGTAAATCCAATGTGAAATTCACCAAAATGCGGGAAACTTTTCAGCCGCTTGAGCTAATAACTGGTAACAGGGAGAGGGCTTAAACAAAAGATCAGTCAAGCGTTCATTTGAATATTCAAATCCTTTTTAATAAAACTCAGCTTGATTCATTTCCCGTAGATTTGCCAAAAACGCTCACTTTGAATTGGAAAGAGCGTTATTTGAATTTTTCAGCCGAAGAGACAGACAGAGAATGAGGAAGTATTCACCTGGTAAAGGCCATTGTCTCAAGGCAATGTGAACGTTAGACCATATTTAAATGGTAACAACTTGAGTTTTGCACTTGTGCACACACGGAAAATAAAAGAAGTATATTGAGATATTTGCATTAGTTAAAACTAAAGTTCAGCACAACGGCTGTTAGATTTAGATTATTTGTTTGTTTGGGGTTTTTTTCTTATAGAATACGATTGATGAATCGGAATCTAATAATATGTCATCCAAGAAGCAATATCTGTGACAAAAACCATCCAGCACTACAAAAACACAAAATCTTACCAAGTATTTTTGTTTTAGTTTCTAGAGGAAATATCTTTGTACACTTGAAATAAAACAAACCCAATTTCCAAGTAACTTTTAAGCAAGATATAGGCATTTGTTTGAGTCAATGATTCCTTAATTCTGATGAAAACGGCCGATTATTTAATTGATAATATGAGAAAATGTTTTGATGTAGTCTCAGAAGAACTAATACTTTTTTAAAATCAGCATTAAGGAATTATTTATGCAAAACAATCTTCTATATTTTGCTAAAAAGTTACTTGTAAGTTAGGTTTGTCTTATTTCAAGTGTACAAAGATATTTCCTCTAGAAACTAAAACAAAAATACTTGGTGAGATTTTGTGTTTTCGGAGTGGAGATACAAAATCACAAACATCTATATTTTAAAAAATAAGTCCTTGTAATAACTTTTGGATCAAATTTATTGTCACTCTAAAGGAAGTGGGGAAAAAGTAATAATTCAGAAATGACAGTTAAACACTCACCTGGATAAAGTTAAATATGTTGAAATATTTGCCATTCCTGTGAATCCCTAAGCTTATATTTAACATAAACTCTTTTAAATGATTTAAACTGATTCGTCATCCATGGTACGCCATAAATAGGCTCAACTCCATAGTATGAGAAGCATCCTATAGCATTAAACCTGAGCTGCTGGAATTTTTGCCAAAACTTTTCTTAAACTTCTTCTAATTGTACAGTTGTCGCTGGTGACTGGAGACACGTTTGATTACTTGATTATCGACCGAGTCTTTGATTCAGTCAAATCGTAGTTTTCTTCCATCGTCTTTGTAGTTTTGAAGCATTTAGGATCATTCCAGCTGAGCAGCCTACCATGATCAGATCAGTGTTTTCATAAAAGATGTTTGAAACGACTGATTGCACTTTAACTGGGGACGTTTTGAATGTGCGTCAGTTGAAGTGATGAATCAGCAACATGCATGTCATGGCTGTTGAATCGGCTGGTTTTCTAGTACTCTGGTACTCCTACTTGTTTTTGGCAGAAATCCTATTTTGACATTTACAGAGTGTGAGCTGGTTGTTTATGTTGGGCTGGTATGAATATGAATACAACTTGACATTTACATTGAATTCAGAAAGTCGTAGAGTTTAACCTTTTAAACTGCTTCATAAAAATGAAGTTCTGGTCAAGGAAATGTGCTAATGTGACTCATTATGGAGTCATTATGACTCGTTCTGAACGAGCTGTAGGTCACTCATAATTTTCATTTGATCATTTGGTCATATGTTGCCATATTTCATCAGAGACAACTAAATTTGACAACCATAATAAATGGTATTAAGGAATACATAAAACAGAAAACAGAACACAAAATTGAAATAAATTACATTTGAGCATCTTTCTGATAGTCCATCTTCACCAGAATATTGAACTATTGAGATAAATAACTGTAGCCTGAACAAACTGTTTAACTCTGACCTTTTCAGCCCTAAATGGGCTCGACAGAACACATTGTCTTTCCACATGACATAATAAATTTTATATTTTCTGACTCCAAACTGGATTCTTTTGTTCCAGGATGTGAAAGAAAGAAATGAATTAGGTGGATATCTTTAATGAAATAATATGAAGTAGAAAATCAAGTCACAAAGCATTAATTTCACAACAATGCAACTCTGTATAGGTCATTATGGTGTACACCAGGGTTCTGTGTTGAGACCCTTTGTATTTCTGATTTATATCCCATTTCATGAGCTTTTGAGCACTTTTTAACTGTGTCCAATGTCTCTTCTATACTGCTGATATTCAGTTCTGCATTAGCTTTTGGCCTCAAGAGGTTCTCTAAGCTGCATTTTATTACATAACTACAAACCTAAATATGTTGAAAGTTGGGTGACTGAAAATTTGCTCCAGCTTAATAAAGAAAAATTATTGTAGCCTTTCATTTACAGAATTGTAGGAATGTCTTCAGGACAGACCACTGCTGCCAGGCAGGTTTCCTCTTGTCACGTCGCTCTTAGTCCAGCTACACTGGATCCCACATTACTAGATTGTTGCTTTTCTTGATGACCTTAGAGAGGACAAAGAACTATTTTTTAAGACTTAGACAGAAAATGAACGGAGAGCGAAAGGGGAAAGACATGCAACAAAGGTCTCAAGATCTGGATTCAAACTGTGAACAGCTGAATGAAGGATCAATGGCCTCCCATCTCAAATATTTTACATCCACATCCCTTTAAGGTTCTTGAGGTCTTTTGACCAAAGCTTGCTAGTGTTGGAGCATACATGGCTAAAAGTTGAAGCAGCAGCAACAGCCTTCTCAGACTCTTACCTTGAATTTAGGGATTGTTGACGTTTTGAAAAATAAAAATAAGTGATTAAAGACCAATCATTTAAAAATTGATTTTGTTTTTCGACACTTTAGACTTTTTTCCATTCCATCCTCATGTTTTCTATAACTTTCACACTCTTTCACCAACCTGATCTGTTGATCACAACAACACTCTGTATGATCTGATAACCTTTGTGCCCCAACTTACCATGACCCTGGGGGGAAACCAGCAAATAGATCCAGTTTCTTTCAAATCACCGTTTAATGAATTGCTGTACTGAAGTGGCTGTTCAACACAATAAGCTTGATCCTGCAATGTCTTTATTAAAAAAAAACACATCACAAAGCAGCCTATAGGAACTTCTGAACCCCGCAGCAGAAATCCATATTTCAAAAGCCCATATGTTGAGAACAAAACTGGCTAGAACTATTAGAGCAGAAAGAAGCCTCCTTTGTCAGGATCTTCATTGCTTCCGGTTGTGACATGTCAAGTAGCGACTGGGTGTGAGGCTGGTGCCAGAAAACAAGGCTTGATGTGGATTTTCACGTGTGTGATTCAAAGCTTTATGTAGAGTTGTTTTATTTGACTTGAAGACACTTAATATCTTAAACAAAGGCGAAGGCCAAAGAAGAAGAATAAAAGCACTTGTCAGCTCTACAGCTAAACTGGATGTGCAGAGTTTAAAATGACTGCCATTTGCTACAAATCTCCTAACTTCCTGTAAACACCTGCTACTTATAAAAGAAATCTGTTTTTTACAGGCGTACAATTTAAACAGTTTGTAGCAAATAAACAAATTCCTTTCATCAAATTCAACAAGGTTACACTAAATCCTTTTAAAATCCCACATTGAACTTTTAAAATCAAGCTGAGGTTGATAAAGAGTTGCCAGGCTTGTAAGGAAGCAATTAGAAGATGTTTTTATTCTGCTGGTACACAATCATACCACTGTGATGTTTTATGTGATTAAAAACTGACATCTTGATATCAACCTTATCAACTTAGAACAAATTTAGGCAACTTAAACATTCTATATTTCAGTCAGGTTGGAGATATAAATATATCTTTTACTAAGAGATTGAACTATACATCAGTAGAGAACTGTACATGAGTTTGCTTTTCACTTCAGTTGGAGTATCTGTGGCTTTCTGTCCAAAATCCAGTGATAAATCAGGTTACGCCTCCAGAATTATTCATATAAACATGGTTTCAATGCAGAAGGTTGGACTTAAATCAAAGCACAATATGTTATAAAATACCTCCCAAAAAATGTTAAAGGTAAAGATAAAAACAAATCAAATGGATCGGTGCAATCAGCTTGTAATTGAACATAAGGTCAATTCACCTCTTTGCAAGTTACTTCCCTGTTTTCTTCTTTTATTTACCAAATGGCAATCGTTTTTGGCCACAGACGGCTACTATAAAATCACAAGTTATCTGGATTCTAGCCTGAATTTAAATGATTACAATTTAAAACTGGGCCTCCGGCTTAAAAAGATGATCTACTCCTGAAGTAGATTTCATCTGTATGTTCAAGCTTAGGAAAAGCAAGCTAGCACGGTAGAAACAAGCTAACACTAGCATGGGAAAAACAAGGCTAGCACAGAAAAAACAAGCTAGCATGGGAAAAACAAGCAGTCATTTTAACTATACCACTGTAGGTTTAAACTTTGCTAGTGCTAACAGTAGCAATTCGAAGATTTTTTTTATTTTATAATCAAGTATTCATATATTTTTATTGCAGATGCGCAAAAAAATCTTCCAGAAATCAGTAACCATCAACTTACCCTTGATCTGCTCAGACTGATGTTTGTCAGGTCAAATACTCAAAAGTCGAATGTTTCCCCCAACCGGTAAGTAGAGCAGTTGCAGGCTGCACAAAAAGCTGCTGCCAGGTTCCTGACTAAATCATCAAACTCTCATGTTTCTAATGTAACTCCACTGCTAATGCAGCTACATTGGCTCTCGATATATTTTACAGTGCATTTCAAAACCCTGTATTTGACTTGCAGATCTTCGCATGGACTGTCACTAGTTTATATCCATGGACCTAAATCTCCATCAGGTCCTTGAGATCCTGCTATCAAGGCTAGCTTACATTCCCCAATACAAAAACTGAAACTAAACTTTTCTGCTGCAATTGTAAGACTATGAAACTCTTCCTGACACAGACATGAGCTGACTCTGTGGCTTCCTTTAAAAGCCAGCTAAAAACAAACCTTTTTAAATCTGCTTCTGTTTAGTGTGTGTTTTTATTCTCTATTTGTTGAAGGACTTTGTAAATAAAGTTTCACTTACTGAATGCATCAGACTAAAAATGTACCTTTTTCTTATATAAGCACATCAACAACATTAATGTAAATTAATGCAATTTTCTGAGAGAAAAACTGTTATGGGTTAAATGTTTTGAAGCATTTGTAGGAATAATCTTGTAAATATTTATTCATTGGTACTTGTTCGTTCAGAAGTTTACACAAAAAACTTCTGACACTCCTGGAAACAGGCAGAATTGGAATCCTTATGTCAGACTTGGAAGAAAATTGGCAATCGGCACATCAGAAAAAAACTGATTAGTGCATTTCTTGTTATTTGTCTTTTAATCAACAATTGGATCTTTTACTTTGTGGAGTTTTTGCTAACGTCATTGCCAAACCTTCTTGGAGTTTTATGACATAATTTTAAGACTCTCATCTAGTACTGAACTCAAGCTCTTTAAATATTTAGATTGGGTATTTGTGTCATTCTTGACTTATTCTTTTAGGAGTACATCTAATGAGTATTTAATGTACGTGTCAGTTGCTAAAAAAAAAAAAAATCACTTGGCACCGTCTCTTCTCATATTATCTCAGCTTTGCAAAATGTAGCATCAATGTAAGACTCTTCCAAGACGCACCTGCAAGACCGACTTCCTGGTTCAGCCTTACCCAGCTGTACGTGTATCTCTCTTTTTCAAAGAGATATTTTTGGTACGCTCACATTTACAGATCTGAAAGCTTGTGTTTGATTTTGTCTTTATTTCTGTTTTGTTTTTTTCTTTATAGGACTATTGCTATTGAGATGTCATCAAGGATTGAACTTTGAGGAAATGTTTCACGCTTTAAGATTAGAATCAAATGTTAAAATTTGCAAACACTGGAGTGAAACTGCTGAAATGTAAAAATTTGCTCCCTTTTTATTCAGAGGTTACAGAAGGCCCTCTTCTGCTCTCAGGGCCTCAACCCTCATAAACAAAGTGATTTATTCTAACTTTCCATATCAGAATTCTGCTATCTAATTACTTCAGGGTGGGAATGAGGGGGGGACAGCATATTCCACTCACCTATGAGTTATGGAGAACCTCTTTTTATGAGTGAAGTTGATGGAGGATCAGGCGAAGAGCTCATCATAAATCCTCAATAATGCAAACGTTTGAGGAATATCTCAAAATAAAAATGCAAATGTGATTAAGAATGGGTTAGCCTGTGCTGATATGGCAGCTTGTATCATCTAAAGAGATGCACGGCACCTACGTGGAGGAAAAAAAAAAGCACCACGTACTAAGGAGGCACTCAAATAAATAAATAACACTGAGTAGCATAGAAGGTGTATGGTAATGTTTTTCTTTACAGCATGCACAGATGCATATATCCCCCCCCATCTAGCCCTCCAATCCGACCATAGAAACAGAAAGGGTCTCAACCACATGCACTCAAAAGGCTCGGTCGGCACGCTTATAAAAACGAAAGTGTGCCCAACATTTTAATCTCACACCTACGTGGCCCTAACGAGGAGGCATAAACTTTTAGGAGGGAGGATGAAGTGGAGGCTTGCAGATGCAAATGGGGCGCGGGGGGGAAAATGGCGGAGGTACAATGCAGCAGCTTGTTAGTGACTGAGAGGCGAACAGTGAGGACGATCGCGACAACTCGTCACTCGCCTTTTATCTCTCGTCACCGACAGATGAAAAATCACTGTGAATCCGCCACATCCGTCGACATTAACATAACAAAGCCTGCGAGGGGAATGAGAGAGGGAGAAAGAGAGAGAGAGACATGAGGTAGAGAAGAAGAAGAAGAAAAAAAGAGGCCATAGCAACTGTCCACTTCAAATGTACCCAAAGTCTGACCAATGTACAGGATTTCTCTCCACTCTTTTAGCTTTTCTATTTAAAATTCTCTGCTTTTTGCTCAACTTCTTCTGTTTTTTCTTTTATACTCATTCTCAGGTGTGCGCACACACACACACACACACACACACACACGTACATACACTGCATTCACACAGGATACGCTTGGTGAGAACAGATGTCGATCTACCTAAAGAAGAGCCTCCCCAAGCCTTGGTATCATCTCACTACTCAGCGGGTCTTGTCAGCACAATATACGAGGTGGAATTACAGACAGGTCTGGAAAAAAGACACACATACACACAACCACACACAAAAAAGGGGGTCTCATCACCTTTCCTATCTTGCCATTCCTCTCCATCAACCCAGACTCATTGGGTGGAAAGAGAGACGAAGAGGAGAGGAGGGGGTTGGAAGACATTATGCATATGAAAATGTCCTGAAAGAGGTGTGATTTATGTATGCATTAGATGCAGATTCCATTACGGGCCAGTGGCTCAAGTGAGATCTTTCCAGGAACACCGGGGCGACCTGATCAGACTCAGTCTCATTACTGGCCATGCGGGCAGCGGCGGGAAACTACAGACGGAAAGGGGGTAGGGGAGAAGAGAGGGAGAGAGAGAGAAGATGCGATGGAAGGGAGAGAAGAAATAGAGGAGGCATATTTACAACCTGGACACACACACCTCACCCACAGGGATAGAGTAAATTGCAATCTGCCCTCCAAGACCGCCGCAGATCAGAGACAGGCGCTCACCTGAAAGACGAGTGGGAGAGAAGAGAGGAGCGTGGAGAGAAAGGAGACGGCGGGCAAAGTGTGAATACACGTCCGTGGGCAACTGTGGTCAACTGTGAGCGATTCTGGGCTGTGTTTGTGCGCCAGAAAATGGCCTTGTGGCCACTGTATGCTATATGTGTCGCAGTGCATATGCATTCCCCTAAAAGACATGCATATGCAAGTTCACGCCTGCTGTAAAGCCGGGGTGGCGGGAAAGACTTGTTTGGCTTGATAATCACGTGCCGGCTTGAGATAAGGAAAAAGTGTTTTGTGAAAAGAAAACATGGACTGCAGTCCTCCATCCCCGGCTGACCTCGGCGCTGTAGCTCTTGTGATTGGGGTCAGGATGGAGATTCCTCTCTGGCCAGCTAATGTGATTGCATCGGAGCAATCCCCTTAAACGCCATCAGCTCTGATCTGCATAGTAATTGGCTCTACTCTCCTTGGACGTGACCTTGGGGAGGGGCGCTGTCACTCCCGCCGCTCTCTCCTGTACCGGCAATCATACACACACAACTGCATCCAAACTCTCTGACTGATGCACACACACACACACACACACACACACACACACACACACACACACACACACACACACACACACACACACACACACACAAAACCAGGGAGAGAGATGTTGAGGCTCCCCCAAATGGATAGGCTGCTTAGGTGACTATGCTCAAACCAGGTAGTGGTTGTTAGGACATGATCAGCATGGATTAAAACAGTGCTTCTCAGATATTTCTTTTAACATATAGGCTACAGCAGTGCTTCTCCATTCCGGTCCTCATTCCTCCCTGCTCTGCATGTTTTAGATGTGCCTCTATTCCAGAACAGCTGATTCAAATGATTGCATGACAATCAAGTACTGCAGAAGCCTGTTAATCATCCAGAGATACAATTCAAGTGTTCAGAGGGGCCTGAGGACTAGAATTGAGAAAAACTGGCCTACAGTAATACAGAAAGATCTTAAGGAACGCGTTGTTTGATGTATGGTTGTTATTTATGCCTCGTTTCCACGGCATCCTATTTTGTCTGTAAAAATGGGGCATACAACCCTCATTGTACCGCACCAATGATGCTGGTATCAAGTAATGGTGCCACAGTGGTAGGAGTTTGATTTGTATCCAACAGGTTTGCCTGATTTGAACTCCTGGTCATTTGTATAAGTCGCTGTGTCCTTGAGCAAGACTCTTTACCTACTTTTCTTGTGAGAAGTGGTCAGAAGGCCATGTGGGGCCGATGCATGTCAGACCTCCCCAAGGCAGCTGTGGCTACAGTGTAGCTTACCACCATTAGTGTGAATGTGTTTGTAAATGACTGAATGTAGTGTGAAGAGCTTTGGGGTCCTCTGTACTTAATGAATCTCTTTTCAAGTACAGGACATTTACTATTCCTGGGTCTCCTTGAGTTGTAGTTCCAGTGGACAATGGTACGGTAGGGGGCTACTGGTCACACAACACAGTCCCTTGACTGGCAGAAAGTAGAACATCATGGCTTGCAACGAGCATGAGACATAGTAGTATGCTGTTTTTGTCATCACACCAGTGTGACGGAACATTATGTCTTTGGGTTTAGCCCTGCCTGCCCGGTGAGAGTTAAGTGAAAACCGCTATCCATATGAGAAGCCAGCCAGAGCCAACCACTTATAGGGCCCTGAGATATGTTGCCTGGACAAAAAAAAACACTCTAGGAAGAACCTTGACAAATACCAACATGGGGAGCTTTGCTTTGCTTGTTGACGCCTGTCACTGCGGCGGTAGGTCCTAAAGAAATACTGTTTTAAGTGAGTTTGGAGGGAAACACACTGAAGTCAGCAAATACTGAGCTGAGCAGAAGTGTAGTGACAATGCTCCAAATGCCCTTAAAGCTGCTTTAAGTATGAATGAGTCTCTTCCCATGATGGCAGTAATTTCTAAAGAAAAAGGTAGGGGTGAAGTCATTCTGCTGCAATTCCATATCTCAACCCCCCCAATAACCTTCCCTCTTTTTGTCCTCCTTGCATCAGCAGTATTTGCTGAAGATCTTAACAAAAGACAAAGAAGCAGATGTATATTTTATGAATCAATGCCTCTGGTTTATATTCCTTTGCGGGGCTTGTGTATACAATCGAATCCAGCTCTCGAAGAGAAAAAGCACTTTTTTCCCTTTTTTTGTCTTTCCTCCTCCTGTCCCCGGATGTCAACGACAAGGTAAGTTGTGGCTTTGGCTCCCTTTTTTTTTTATATGCATTTCAAACGAGAGAGAAAACTTCACACACACACACACACACACAGAAGCTAATTTGCATTGGAGATTTTTTATTTATTTTTATTATCATTATTATCGCTCTGTGCTTCGGAAAGCAAAACAGTCAAGGGTGTCAAGCGAGTGACAAGTTTGTTTTCCTGTAATGATTTCCGCAAACTTGAGGTCTGTTCTGTTTTGTTCCTTAGACAGTTTGACCTAGTTGGAGCGCGAGCACGTCCCCTCTCTCCTTCCCTCACTCATGCATTGTTAAAGCCGTGGGCCCGTATTAGGCACTCCCAAGTCATCACATGTCATATGGAAGCTAATACAAACTCTCTCTGTTTGTGTGCATATCTCCTGAAAAAAAAAAAGTCATTAGACGGAGATAAAAAGGCTTCTTTTTTGCTCAAACTGAGCAGAAAGTCATAAGGAATCTGGAAATTTCTTTAAATCATGTTATACATTTTTTAAAGTAAACAAACCATCAGCCGCTCAGATCTAAGTTTGACATTGAACCACTATACCGTCCTCGCTCCTGCAGTAACCCCTCTCTCTCTGTCTGTCTCTGTGGCCTCTGCAGAATTGTAATGTTCATTTGAAACATCAGCTCTGAAACAGGCCCCGATGTCTGCGAGAAAAAGTTTCTGAGGCATCCTCAAATGGCTGATAGGCGGGTGGGGGTGGGGGGTGTAAGACTGGGACCCAGAGGATTTGACTTGAGCACACCCAGCAATACTCAAGGAAAAAAAAAAGAAGAAGTGCTTTGTTAGAAGAGCGAGAGGCATCCCTTGGGCTGTCTCTTTGAATAAGCCAGGAGTAAAGCATCCAGCGGCACCACCAACCCCGGTGCACCCCTCCACTTTCCCTCTCACTCACTCTGTACCCACCGTCACCCCTCTACTCCCCCCCCCCCCCCACACACACACCTTCCCCACATCCCTCTCCCCCCCTTTCTCCCTTCAGAGCGACGGCGGTATAATTGTGCCACAGGGTTTTAGGTGGTGTGACATATCTTGTCACCTGGAGATGCAGCGTATCGCGCTTTCTCTCTCTCTCTCTCTCTCCGGAGAGAGGCCTCCTTGCCTTCCTGTTGGGTTGGCGTCGGCGCGGGATGGCGAGAAGCCGGGGTTGGCTCAGGCTGTTTTGTTGACTTTTGTCACCGCGACGAGGCTTCATAAACTTTCCACCACCCTCAAAGTTTTTCGCTCCTCCAGTACATGAGGCGACGTGGCGGCCACACAGTGAGATCTCCTTTTGTGTGTCATTAAATCTCAAATAAAGCCACAGAAAGCAAACAACGTGTCTGGGCGCCCCCTTTCACATCCCGCTCCTCGCCGCACGCGCTGTACCGTATGGCTCGTCTCGTCGTCCCCTCCTGTGAGGATAGTTGGGAGTTTAAACGAGAAAAAAAAAAAAAAAAGTCCCAATTTTGTGCATAAATTATCAAATGCGCTCAAGTCCTGAGCCGTCTCGGCTTTCTAAAAGGCCCCTCTCCACTTCCTTTCTTTTTCGCCTTTCTCACTTCACAGCCAAATCAAGAATTCTGTTGGCAGTGAAATATATTGAATTTGACAACTCCAAGAAAGACTTTCTGGAGGATAGCGTTTTTATTTTGGGTGACCTAATTGTGTGCTCCCCATGGCTGCTCCTTGTGCGGTATCTCACTCACTCCTGAAACAGCTTCATTTCTACATTCAAATTATTCATCATCGCCCGGATTTATTTCCCCCCTTTCTTCACTTTTCATACCTTTGGTGTTCTCTGCAGGGATTTGAGATGAGGAGTGGAAAGAAAAAAAAGTGCTTCTTTGTTTTTTGTTTTTTTTTGTTTCCCTTTTTTTCTCCTTATTTTTTTTCAAGAGCTATTGTTGAAACACCTTAAGTCTCTGGTGTACGGCACCAACCGAAGTGATAGACAGGGCTGCCCTATTTACAGCCAGATTAAAAAGAATCACACAGGAAGACGGTGTTAAATGATGATTGTCTATGACATTTAACAATTGATTAAAGAAAGATAACTTTTAATAGGTGGTTGGTGGTGTGGGTGGATGGTGTTGGGGGGAGGGAGTCTTCTACACAGCAACCTTTTTTTTGTCTTTTTCCGTGCACCTCGTTCTGCTGCTTGGAACGATGAAATAATAAATTTACCATAAAAAAACATCAATGGCGCATCAAAAAAAAGTCAAGGTATTGAAGCAAATGAGGAATCTTTTCTTTTTTTTAAGGTTGACAGTCATGCTGCGGATGCATGAATAAGTAAACAATATCACACGCGTTGGAATGATGTTCTAAAATGTTGGACATTTTTTGAAATTCATTTAATTATTTGCACTTTGTTGAGTTTTAGTTGGACTTTTCAAAGGTTCGGCGCGCGTCTCATGACAGGAAGTAACAACCTCATAGTTTTGCTAGAAAACATCATTAAAAGCCGACGCTTTTAATTCGAGAGAAACGGCCCGTATTACACTCAGGAGCACAATGATTTAGAACGTAATTATAAGCTTTGATTATTTTTAAGCAATGGAGTATCTTTGGAAGAAATATTTTGCCATTAAAATCAGTCTGTCACAAGACAATTAAAGCATACGGGTAAAGTTGGTAAGTAATGTCGACGTATTAATTGCTTAAGCAAAAACAATGATTTGAAACGGGGGCAGAGACAAAAAAAGAAATAAGTAAGCAACGCTAACAAGGAGACAGACGGAGAGTTATTGGTGGAGAAGTTAGTCACTGAAACTCCTCTGTGTTTGCAACTGAAAGGACAAAAAGAAGTGACAGATAGCGTGGGATACCCGTAGTCTCTGAAGAGGCTTTGGAACGAACGCTGCCGGCAAACGCTTAGGTCAGTGGTTATCAAAGTCTGACTCAGAGGCGCAGAAGAGAGTGGAAAATATTTTTAGAAAGTTTTTCTCATGGTATGACTGTCATGAAACCGACACGGCAGTCCTCCCTCGTTTGCAGGGCCGTATTTACAAGGATGTGGGCCCCTGGTCTAGAGCCAGTTTTGGTGCCCTGTCCACTAAGGATTTTATTTTCTTCACTGATGCAAATTACATTACTTTAATATGTAGTCCTACGCTTCTGCAGTTGTGAACTCATGCATTGTAGGTTCAATGCGTCTTCCAGCTAATAACTCCATGTTGTTCAAATTTTATTTATTTATTGGTCATTTTTAAACTTTCCATACACAAGTTTAAAAAAGAAAAAGAACACAATGATGGGGAGAAGTAAAACAAAACTAGTTACAAATATAGATAAACAATATTTAAAATGTATATGGCAAGAACACAAAGAAATCGACTATAATGTCATAATCTTCAAAAACTTGAATATTGCTGTATTTACAAACATCCTAAAAATAATGCAACTCACACGATTTGCACCAATGAGTTGCATATAAATCATAAAGTTTGGCAAAAAAAAAGAAAAGTTGTTGGGCCATTTCCTCTGTAAACCCTGTCTAAAGTCTGGCCCAGTTTGTTTGGGCCAGACTTTATACTGGGCCAAAGGAGATTTTACTCAGGATGAATGTTTGACATCTAGAGGCGACACCTGCAAGAAGCTATCAAAACACGATCACATGCTTTTAATTACTTAAACTGATTCTGAAAAACCTGCCAGCTGAGTTTCTGTGTGCTGGAAATGTTTCCTCTCAAAGTTTACATGCGCGCACACACACACACACACACACACACACACACACACACTAAGCATAGTTATGGATGTGTAGGTTTTAATCTAGACGAATCAAGTTTCCTTCAAAAAAAAAAGTCAACACTGACAAATCCAACTTCGTCTGAGAGTTTAATGAGTATGACTTGCATTGTGCTGTAAATAGTCTGTCTCCGCAGGGCACTGCGTTGGCCTGCGGACGGTTCCTGGGATGTCTGTGAAATGTGGCGGTGCCCTGTGGGGACTGGTACACACACATACACACACACACACACACACACATACAAGGCACAAGCCCCACCAGCATCCCCCTTGCAACAGCTGCTGTGCTGCGGGAGGCAGCCATACCCCTCGCTGATCAAATCTTGTCCGTCGCATTTCCCCTAATTAACGGGCATCTGCTTCCCCCATTTTCCCTACATGGCTACACCCTTCTCCCTCTGTAGTTCCAATCATCTGATCGTCACGACCTTTAACCCCCGCCCGAGCGCCGCCCGCTCGCCTCCTCCCCGCTCGTACCTGCCGTTGCCGGTTGCACCAGCTGTGTGGGGGGAAGACGCAAGGGCACGCAAACAAACGAACCAAAGTAGGCAGCGTTCGTGTGGAAGGCGGACGCGGCTGCTTCTGTCGCCGGCGTGCCGCTTCGTCGTCATTCGCATCGAGCGCCAGATCGGATTTTGCTAATTTTCCGAAAATAAATAAACAGACAAAAGAAAAAACAAAACAAAAAAAAAACAGAAGAAAGAAACTTCCAGAATGAGGCTTCCTGTTTCTCAGTTAGCTGATTATTTCTAAGAAACATTTTTTTTAAGACTCACAGACGCGAGACTTTAACTCATGTTAAAACCCCCTCCGCTTTCTTTTTCTTTTTTCTTAAAACACTTTCTCTGAGGAAAACCTCCACTCATTCCATTAAGTTAAAGAAACTTGTCTCTCGGTGCTGTAATGACTTTTATTTCACTAAGAGGAATCACATAATTAAAGTGTGGCAAAAGCCCGGATTAACACGAGTCACTCAGACTCCGCAGGCAGCAGCCCCCCGAATTGCGAGGAAGCCACTTTTATTTGGAGGGTTCATGCTTTCAGATGGGGTCGGGTGGGGGAGGGTGAGGATAGAGTTTGTTGATGATGATGGTGGCGATGATGATGATGATGCGTCTCCGTCGGTGTGTGTGCGTGTGTGTGTGTATGCATTCCGTCACTCACACAACAGAGAAGCACCTGAGCAGACACCAGCTGGCAATGTGAGAGGTGCGCTCTAATTTAAAATGCATCTCATTAGAAGCAACCCATGGCCTGTCACTGCACTCTTTCTCTATATGGAGACACAATTTAGTAATTTTCCTCTACTCCAAAAATAAAAAAAAGTCAAGAAATTGCTGTCGAAATATTTCCCTGGATAAATAAGCCACACTGCAAGGACTTCCAGTTTAACACATGCAGCGATTCTTTTTTTTTTTTTTTGGTTTATTTTTTTTCTCTTCCCCCTTTAACCAGTAAGAGGTTATGCAGATTTCTCTGCTCAAGTTTGACCCTGAATTATGTGCATTTCTATTGAGCAGAGATTGAAGGCTTTTGTTTGTTTGTTGCTATTGTTTAAAACCCATTTCCCATTTGCAGGGAGAAATATACTTAAGAGAAGTGTTTATTCATTTGTAGAGATGGCTCCACTGCCAAGGAGAGGAGACTTGATGGAAGCTCAGATTCATTAAAACTTAATTAATATGCATCATTATGTAAATGAGGGTGCAGTTAATGAGTTTTTAAAAGAAGCATTCCTTAATTAGTTCACTTTTAATGGCATCATCATTTATCTTTTTCTTCTTTGAAGCAGAATGATGCACTAGATGCAGGCAGTTCTAAAATGCTAATCTACGTTTTATCATCTTATTTTTCAGATTTTTTTTTGTGCGTTTTACGTGATCGCGATGACATCTCAAATCTTGTCGCTAACGAGAGACGTTTACACATTTTAATGTCAGATATTTCAATTTCAGAGGCTCAAATAGGAAAAAAAAGAAAATCTTAACGAAAGCAAAAAAAAAAAGGGCTGGAATCCAAAAACAAAACCGAATGTTAGGAGAAAAAGAAAAATAATTAAAAACGCACGGAAAAGTAAGAAGGTAAATCTAGACCCTTAGGGTACTCACGAATGCAGTGATTTTTTTCTTTTTTTCCCCTTTGTTCCCCCATCCCGTTTAGGAAAAAAAACGCTCAACAGTTCCATTTCCCAGAGAACAACACTGGCAGGGTGTCAGAACACTTGACAAAACCTGGAGACTTCTGACAGCGTCACACCTCTGGATAATTGGTTCCCAGCACTTCCTGCTGCAACTTCCTCATTTATTTTTCTTTTTTTTCCAAAGGTCCCAATAAAACTTTCTTCACAGTGTTGCACCTCGAGCAACACCACAGATTCTTTTGCATTGCTATGCGTAGCGCACTGCTGTTTAAGCCATAATGTAAACTGCGCAGGAAGTGTTTTCTTTTTCTTTTTTTTTCAGTCTGTCACCTGATTTCAATCAGCTTCAAAACTGAACTTTAATGTTTGGTGGAGGGGTAGGGGGAGTTTTAAGCGTCTTATTTAACACGCCGACTTCACCGTTTTGCTCTTTGTGAGAACTAATGAACTTTGTGACCGGTCAGCGCATCCCCGCCGACCCCCTCTCCCTCCCCTGTATTCCCGTCTGATGAACATTTCGGCTCCTTCCGCCTGAGAGGGGAGTCGGTTGCATCATTTCTCTTTGGGAAGCCGTGCACTGGGCGGTACAAGCCTTTTGCATTAACGGCGAATTCATCATGCATGAGTGTGGCCCTCTCCTGCGAATTGATAAGTAGATGTGAATAGGGGAAACGCAATCAAAGTAAAAACGGCCGAGAGGGTTGAAATGATGTGCTGTGCAGGAAAACCGGACACCCTGTGTAAGGTCTAAATTCACAAAACTGGATTTTATCTGTAAAGATCAAAACAGGAAGGAGTTTTAGAATAATTTCATTAACATCAGCATCATTACTGTTATTATTTGGGTTGCTAATATTAGTTTGGCTGCCGCCGCTGTTGCTTAGGTGCCTTTTGTTTTGCTATTATTATCCCTCTGCCTCTTCCTTGTAGATGAAATGCAGCGGTTTCTCTCATTATTTAGATGTGCATTCCTGTGGAATCAATTCTCATAGACACATATAAATTATTGTTTAACGAGAAGCTGTATCCTATAAATTATTCAAAGCACCTGGGATTACAATGCGAGATCAAATGATAGGAAAGAAAGAGCACTCTGCTGGAGGCAGCCCGCACACGAGCCATCACGTCCCCAGTTTGATGTTCCACACAATCTGCTTATGCAGGAATAATTGGGGAGTAACAGACACCATGTGTACACGACACGCCGGCCCGGCTTTTCTTTTCTTTTTTTTTTTCTCTTTTTTTTTTTTGAGCGCCATATTTGGAGAGAAGTAATTGGGCCGCCGGACATGGTCAGCAATGTCACCGCCATGGCCCTCCACCCCCCACCATCCGACTCCTCTTTGCAGCTCGCCTGTCTTGTGCGGCAGCGGAGTCGAAGAAGAAAAAACGGATCGCCTTGTTTATTCTCCCCTGCAAGGAAATCCTTGCAAAACTTACAAAGCATGAAAAAGGAATGAAAGTTGAGGAGGAGCTACTTGTTTACAACTATCACACTGACATACGGAGGAGCAAACTGTAATAATTTTTTCATAGCCACTTTCGCTGTCTGGATGAATTTAAAGCGTGGGTTTGGGTAGGTAAGAATACGGAAACAGTGGGATTTATAGGCGCGTTATGGCGCCCTGATGTGTTGTAAAAAGGACACTCCGGAAGATAAGGAGAAAGCAATTGTGTGGCATGTGACTGATGGGGAAAGGGGATTCAAATTGAGTCCTCAGCCATAAAATAAATAACGTGGATGTCAACCGAAGTGGGGAGGCAGATAGAGGGGAGAAAACAGAAAGGCGACAAAGATCTTCTCTGGCGGAAACCCGGAGGGCGCCGTACAGGCCGGCAGGCGGAGGGCATTGTGGGACTGTTAGAAGCAGGAGGGATGCAGGTGCAACTGAGGGGATGAGTGTGGTTTTGCTGAGTGTGTGTGCCTGCACTGGCACAAGGGTGGGGGGGTTGTAATTGCCCCCGCAGATGGGTGAAGAGTAAAGAAGCAGGGAGGTGGGGGGAACGACAGCACTGGTGCAAGAAAGACTGTGTTTTGTGTTTTTGCTTTTACTGAGAAACCAAGAACATGAAGTAAGACGAAAGGAAAAGTCAAATCAAATTACTGTAGGTTTAATGAATAAAGAAGGAAAAAGTTTAAAATGGATAAGGAAGTGCATAAATCATGTCATAGGAATGGTTTAATAAAGAGACCACCATAAAGCTCACTCCTTTTCATGATACGCCACTTTGTGACAACTATAGTGGTGTGGAGCATGAGGTGGAGGTGGAGAGTTGATCCAAAGTATCTCTCATTGACTTCGACTCCTTCGGTAGAATTTCAACCTGGTCAGACATCGAGCAGAAGGAGAAGTCGTGAACGATGACATCGATTTTCTGCACTACTTTAGAATTGTTTGCCTGTAGTTTCACCAATGGCAGTAGAGGAAGTGAACAAAGTTGTTAAGTCCATATTGATATTAAATTGATATCAACAGCTGCCTTCTTCAGCTTGGCGCAGTGGAGGATGGTCATTTACAGATCAGGACATTTCCAGTAAGCTTCATAGCTTCTAAAACGTAGAACAAAGACCTGGCTCTTATCATGCTCAAACTAAGCAAGGGGGCTATTTATTTCCAGAAGTATGTTTATTAAAATAAAATAATAGTTAGATCATGTCATGCACTTTTGTTATATTATTTTGTGTGAATATCTATAAACCAAAAACATAAAAGATTTGTATTTTACTTTCAGCAAAGTGCATAAAGTTAAATAGTTTCAGTAATATTCTCGCTGGGGCTACTTCCTTTTCCCGTTTTTAAATCAGGAACTTACCTTTTGAAAAGTAGGGGGTAAGAAATAAAGACAAGAAATCAAAAAAGACAGAAAGGCAGAAAACTCGTAGAGGTAGCGGGATTCAGATGAAGGAAGGACGGGCCGTTGGGGAAGGAGAGAGCAAGAGAAACAGATAGAAAAGGAAACTGAGGGAGCAAGAAAGAGTGGGAGGGAAACAAGAAGAGGGAGATCTTAGCAAGGGAGAAGCAGCCCAAAAGATCACAAGAGATGGATGTGAATTTGCACTTGAGAGATAGTGAAAGAAGTGGGGAGAGGTAGCAGGAGACCGTAGGGGACTGTCCCCATTCCCGCACCCCACGCTGATAGCTCTCCTCCTCGACCGTGCCACTTCCGATCAGCCGTACGGATGAGCATCAGCCCCCACGACGGCGCCAGCTTAAAGGGCCAGATCCCCCTCTGAATACGCCGACGAGAGAGCGAGAAAGTTTGGACCCTCTGTGGGCATGTTCCTCCTTCTCTTATTCATTTCAATTACGGGTGGCTTGTATTCCTGCAGGGCACGGCCGTGTCGTGTGATCAGCCGCAACGCGGCGACGGGGCGACATGGAGAAAAGACATCCTGATGAACCATTATCTGCATATTATATGGAGCTCGTGACATTAGCGGTTAGAGCGTGTGGAGAAACGAGCAGGAAGTCTCTCTGATGAGGTGCGACAGACGCCTGAGCGATGATGTAAACACATAAACACCCGATTTAAGAGGAGAAAGTGCTAAATACATATGGAAAAGTTGCTGGGCGAGCGACAGGCCTCACTTTGGGCCAAAGTGTGTGTTGGGGAATTAAATAACAGCAGAATATGGTTCATTTCAAAACATTCAGATGACATGTTGGGAAAAAAAGAAAGACGGAGACTCACTGCCATCAAAGAAACACACAGTTTCAGTGAAATAGAACAGAACGATAAATAAAAAGATATTTTATTAGAACAGTTGCAATTGCAGAATAAAACAAAAACATTCATTTAAAGTCATTCATTTGCTGCATTATTTCCATAGTAATCTAAGTGGCACCTACGTTTTTCAGTCGGAGCGTTCTTTGTGCCGATAGAACGTGTTTTATTTGTATTTATGCATATGAATAGCATACGCTGAATGCCAATGATTAGATGGCTTAAGTTCCCCTTCAGAGTTCATATCCTCCATAAAACTGTCCAATTATCTGTTCATGAGCCAAGGGGCAGGATGTGTCTGAAACCATGCCCAACACTGCCACCTAGCCCCGGAGAGCAGAGGGGGAGGCACGCTTTTGGATCCTCCACTGTTTTCAGCGTCTTTCTTTTTTTCATATAAAATGTCAAGAACCTGATCTGAAGTCAGCTCTGTTTTCTGTGTTGCATTGTTTTTTTGTTTTTTTAATTCAAAGTTTTGTCATATCCTACAGCTGGCACTTGTTGTGGGGGAAAAACATTTTCCACGCAATTTAGTCGCAACAGTTGAATCTTTTTTAATGATCACAGTGATACTAATAGTTTCCTTTCTGTAAAAAAAAAGAAAGTAAAAACAGGAAACCACAACAGCCTATTGTGAAGAAGAAAAAAAAAATATTCAGATTCCAACGCAGCATATAATATTCATACCTTGTCAGTGGTGCAGTATAATACCTCACTGTGAGCGAGTGAGTAATTTTTCGCTGTGTGAGTCTGAGTCTGAGCAGGGGAGTTATTCTCCGCCTGATAACTGCCAAAATAACAGCAGATAATTAGGCCCTTTAGAGCGCTGGGTGTCTCTTAACAAAGGCACCTGCGTTTCCTGTGGTGTTTGCCGTGCACCCCGAGTGATTGTCATTTTTAATCTAGTGCTCCCGCTGAGACTTCTTCGGGAGCAGCCGAGTCTGTGGGGGGCCGAGCGTACCTGCATGGGAAGCGCGTGGGCGTTAGTGTGCTTGTGCACGCCGCAGCGCTTGTGTGAGAGACTCTCCGGTTAGCCAAGCATGTGTCACTGAATGCACATTAAAGGTGATGTGTGTAAAAAAAAAAAAAAGTCCTCTTACACGTAGGTGTGTGTGTGTGTGTGTGTGTACATTTTGAGTAATTTAACTGCTTAGTTAAAATAGTCGACCTGAACAGTTGACACCAGACGTATCGGGAGAGTTTGTAGGAAGTCGACTCTCTTCACCTGTTCGTTTACCAAGTCCATTTCTGAATGCTGCTTCACTGACGTTTAAACCAGCTGCACATTACCGTCAGACGGTTAGCTACGTACATTTCAGAGGTTATTTACATGAGAAATAGAGGTTGGAGGTACACCACCAGCAATCTTCCTGTGTGAAACGCATAGTGAGAATTTAATGTAGAAGCCATTTCTGGCCAGACTAGGAAGGTGTGAGAAGCACTAAAATTAGTCCTCACTTCAGTAGCAATATTTTAACTTGCGTTTCCCATCAAGATTATTGGTGGCGCACGATCTTCTGTCCCCCATTTCCATTTGTTCAGAACCATCAAATGGAAATATGATGATGACTTAGCAGTTGGAATACCGCTATTTGGCGTCTTGGCACCTCTTGGACTAGCCGTTAGCTTTAGCTGACTAGCGACTAATCTTTTATATGAAATCACGAGACCTTAAGAGTTTCTTATTGTAGTTCTTGGACATTACCTACTTATAACCTTTTAGCAGAACCTCACTTTGAAAGCTCTGAACCTCATATGTTCTGAAGATGTTTCCAGTCGGTTTTGCTGCTTGACTCACCGTTAAAGCAGTGTAATGCTATGCTACAATTGGCGGACACCAAACACTGCACATCACCACGGACGCATCATCTCCAAGGCCACAGACATACTAGTGCATCACATTTGTCGTTGCACTAGTATGACAAATCATCAGGCATTTGGATTTAACCCCCCAAGTGAAGAGTCCAAATTCTCTCCTGAATACGCCGGACTATAAAATACTGAACCACTCCGACCCCGGCTGTATCGCTCAACGGAAACAAGGCATTATTTTCCATCAAGACGGTAACCCAAAGAATCCAGCTACAGCCACATGGACATGCTCTGAAGACAACAGGGTGGATGTTCTGGAGTTGCCCAGTCAAACCCCAGACCTCAATCCGATGAAGGAACTTTGACTGGTTGTAAAAAGAACTGAACCCCATGCGATCTGACAGAGACTGAACAGTTTTGCCAAGAATAGTGCAGTTTCCAGATGTGCAGACTGATTGTGGCTCCAGAGATGCTTCTACTAAATACTGGCTTGAAAAGAAGTACATTTTATTCACTTATTTTATTTACTTGTCTCTATTTAGTAAAAATCTATTTTCACTTTTACATTAGAGGTTTTTCTATAATTTTGGGGGGTTAAAAAAAGTCTAATTTTGTTTGAGTTTATTTGCAAAAAGCAATAAAAGAGTAAAATAGGATAAATTATTTTTATACAAATTAACACACCGAGAGAGTAATCATCTGGAGTTGAGATATTAATTGCTTATATCCTTTTCAACATCGCCCCATGTCAACAATGTTGAACTGTCCCTTTAAAGTTGACACCAGTAGGGGTTTATGGCATCAGTCAGCCTCTGAAAAAAAAAGGATTCCAGCATGTGTTTTCCAGCTCCCAGTCAGGACTGGCATCTCCGGCAGCCAATGTTTGCAAATGTAACGTAAAGGAGTGATTTTTCACTTCATCTGAATGAAATAATTTGCTGTGAACGGCCTCCCTCGTTCCGACTGCTCTGACGGGGAACAGAAGTCCTCCTCCTCTTACCCTCCTCATTCTTTTCAACTCTTTTTCTCTCCTCCCAATAAAGAAACAAACCGCGAGCCAAATAGACCCAACGCCACTCCTCTCCAGTGCAGCCATCCACATCCTGGACCGTGCCAGGTTGGGGAAATCATTGCAATTGTTTACCCCCCACCCCAAAACACACACATACACACGCACGCAGATGCCTACTATCTTCATCTCCCTTTCCTCCACCCTTCTCCTCCTCCTCTTCCTCCTTCTCCTCTACAAAATGAGATGCCCGTGTCTGATCGCCTGAGCCAATTTGCAGACCCATGTGGCACCCTTCCCTCCAGACCTGGGCATTGTGCCTCCCCGCTCCTTGGCAAAGAGGCGAGGAATTATTTTTATCCCCCAAACACGCGGATACGCGCCGGTGATTTCAAATGCCTTCCTAGCACATTGTCGGGGATGATTTTGGCCAGGTGCCAAACCCATTATATTGATCTCTCTTTCTCTGTGTTTCAATAGCCGCAGACAATGCAGATTTACTGCGCGGCATATTAGGGGAAATAAAAAAATAAAATAAAAAAAATCAGTTGCCGGTTCCGACCTTGCTGAAACCAACAGCATGCTTGTTGGTGTTTGTCAGAGTCTAATTGCTCTGAATGATGCTTCATAAATTATATTTACGATGGTAATGTTCCCAATTTGGGTCAATTCTGGTTGCAACCCAACACCCACTGATTTAATTGCTTTACCTGTAAAGCCACCTCATCCAACCCAAATGTCTAATTACACTGTGACATATTCCCATCATGTTTTTAACTATCATAACACTTCAGCCATTTATTCTTTTTTTTTTCTCCCGCTACCACGACTTATTACCTTGGCACCTAGATCACTTTCCTTGGAGTGTGTTGCTGGCACGTCGACGCTGGCTTTGCCTGGAAACGACGGGACCTCCGATGTTTGCCGAGGCACACGCGGGAATATTGAAATGTTGAAATTGGCAGCAAACGGCTTGTCAGCTAATGAGCGTGTCTACGAGAAAATGATTTGGTTGTTTCCTGAGAGGGAAATCACAGAGAATGGCTAAATGGGAGTTCTCCGAAGAGACTCAGGCGAGGCTCTCTGTACGGCGATGAGACCGTGTTGGGAGGCCAGCGGATTGGCTGAACAGTGTCTGTCTGCCTCTGTGCCAATGTCATTAGTGTGGAGGACTGAGAGCGGCCACGGCGTCCCTTTTGATTGCCATTAGAGCTTGAAGCCAAACAAAGAACCAAACAAAAAGCCCTGAATAGACTTGGAGTGGAGGTCATGCCAGCCACAGAGCTATATTAGTGGCAAAGCTTCATGTTGTCCTTTAGACCGTCGGTTTAAAGCCTTTTTGGAGTCATGGACCAATTAAAAACAACAAATGTACAGTATCAATCTGCTCAGATAACTGAACAGTTGCTTGCAGCAATTAATCTAACACACCATGAGTGTTTGTGTGAAACCTTTGTAGCTAATCTTGTAGCTACAAAGGTCAAGATTAGCTACACAGGTGGCATCAAAAGTATATGCTCTAAGCAGCCAAAAATGTGTGATACAAAATACCCTCGATAGTCTTGTGTCTAAACTTTTGTTGGACATTGAAAATATGAAACCGCCTTCTTTCTAAACAACTTGAAATTGTGTTTTTAAAATTAAAGACATCTACTGATTTCACAACATGGTTAACAGTTTTGGGGCTCATGATATCGATTAACTTTCAATGACTTTGTTTTGGTTAAATTGGAGTTGGACTTGTTACAGTTATAAGATATGTTTTGGAATAAATAATGCTAATGACTGGCCAAACTTATGGAAATGGACATTAGTGTTTGAAGGGAATAATTGTAGTGTCATAAGATTAAGTCACCATTGGACACTGGTTCTAATTAATCCTGTGTCACAATTAGAATCAAGAGTTTTTACAGGCTCTTTGTCTTTTTCTCAGGCTTAGTATGTTTAGGAAGCACGTCAGTTTTGATGTGCTGATAGTACTATTGTTAGTTCAGCTAGTTTTTCTACATTAGCTCTGAAAATTCACTGCTGATATGAATTGCTTTGCAAAAGTGATGCACTTAAACACCTTGGTTATTCATTGTGGAGACAGAGTAAGGAAATCCTATTGGCATGCTACATGTGTTAGCAGCTGTTAGCCTTGAAAAGTGTTTTGCATGGCATCAAAAAGATGTTTGGTTTGGATCTCAGCCAAGGGACTTTCTGTTCTACCAGAATGTTCTACCAAAGCACAGTTAGATCTCCTGGTACTCTTCCTTCCATCCAACCATCCATCTGTTCATCATCCAACACTTGTTGATACGTATCCCCAGCGGGGTACACCCTGGACCCGACACTAGTCCCTCCCAGGGTTTTACTTCCTTCCACCAAAGGGAATTAGGCAGTATAAGACCATAACTGGATGGATTAGCACTGATTGCCTCTAAATGAGGAGAGTTAAGAGTTGGAGTCAACGTGTTTTCCCCTTTGAGGGTTTTTACCTTGTTTGAGTTTCTATGTTGCTATTAAGCATAAGTGTATTCATACAAAGTTGGATGTCTTGTGTCTCTGTGTTACCCTGTAATAGACAGTGACAAATGGAAATTGCCCTAAGACTGTGAATATCATACTTGGAGAGAAAATGACGAGATGGACGGTATTTCTTTTGGGGTGCTCTGGAGTTTAGCACTGTTACCATACAGTAAGAAGAGCTGTGTGAAGTTAGCATGTTCTCTACGTGTGTGCCAAGGTTTTCTCCTGCACTTGTAACGTTGTTCTGTTTCTCTGTAAAGGTTCTACCCCACTTTCTCTGTTTACCAAGCCATAAAAACTACAAAATATATGGTATACATACAACCCTTTTTACACCTGAACTATTCCAACACTAAGAGACAACAGCAAGCATTTGAACAATAGCACCTGGTCGCTCAGGCAACGTCGGATGTGATCTGCAGCCCTTAATTGAATCATTCTTGAGAGGTGTCTCTTGCAACACTACTTCAAACCAGCCTCTCAACCGACACATCAACATCCGCGGTGGGTTACCGACACTGCCATTAGCACAAAGTTGCATTTAATCTCAGGTCAAGTTGCGGGGTAGCAGTAGGTTGGTTCCTGGAGTCTACTGAGCGTCTTGGGCACTGGCGTATACATGGCATACTTGGTTTTTCCAATCTGAAAAAAGATTTGCACATGATAGCGAACCACACACGAGGTCAGTCAGGGTATGGAGACGACCATGACCCCTGAAATATTTTTAAATGATTTTTGGAGAGCTTGCTGTGTCTCGGCGGTTCGATTCAAGAGACATCTTCACCTCGCTGCAGCTGTGTGCTAATACTGTGAAACATTTACAATCCCAAACAGAGAAACTCTAATGAGGGCTTTCAGTGACCTCTGAGCATATTAGATGAGAGCAACTCATCACTGTTTGGCCTTGAGTTTTCACTCGTTTGTTTAGATCAGCTTCCTTGTTAATTGAGGTCAAAATGTCTTTGCAGCTGTGGACAATTAGTTAAATACTTGTTTATATTTTGGTCTTTATTAGGTGATGACCAGGTGCAGGAGCCTTTTAGAGCATAACTGCATGCTGCTGGAGGATTTTTTTTTCTGCACAGATTGTGCCCTGGCATTCCCCATGTTGATTATATGTATGTATGATAAAGTAAACCTTCGATACAAAAGACTGAAAGAAATAAACACTTCTTTTATTCTAATGTCATAAGGATGAGGAAGGTCTAGTGCTTTAATAAAAGGGGTCAAGTCAAGTCAAGTCTGTTTATATAGTACATTCACCAAGAAGGCAGTTCGAAGTGCTTTACATAATAAAACCATCATACAGTCATCAGCTATGAAGCAACCAAACATTACACAAAATCATCACCATCAGACATGTTGATCAAAGTTCATCAAACAGATGGGTTCTAGCATTGATTTAAAAGAACTCAGTGTTTCAGGTGTTTCTGGAAGTTTGTTCCAGATTAGAGGAGCATAGAAGCTGAATTCTGCTTCTCCATGTTTGGTTCTGGTTCTGGGGATGCAGATGAGAACCAAAACCAGACACAGAAGACCTGAGTAGCCTACAAGGTTGACGTGTCAACACATCTGCAGTGTATTTTAGTGATAAGCCATTCACTGACTTATAAACTAACCTAAGTATTTTAAAATCTATTCTCTGAGCTACAGGAAGCCAGTGACTTTAAAACTGGTATTACATGCTCAACTGTTTTAGTGAGAATTTCAGCCGCATCTGTTGACCTTTCAGTCAGATCTGTGAAGACACTATTGAAGTAATCAATGACTCTAAAGACAAAGACATTTATGAGTCCTTTAATCCTAGAAATGTTCCTCAGATGATAGAAGACCGTCTTTGCAGTTGTCTATATGTGTCTTTAAAGTTAAATAAAAACAGACGGCAAACAATGAAAGACAGTTCCCTGCTTACGTATCTACATGCAAACTTCTATCTATAAACCAAGTGAGTTATAATGGAATGGTTTAGATCAACATATTCATATATTAGAATGACCAAGTCAAAGTATAACCCCTATATAAATTGGATGCTGACAGAATCAGCCGTCCATTTTGACTGCAGTTGACTTATTTTTTCAAGAAACAATTGGCAAATACTTCAGTATATCTGTGCAAAGTATTGACTTGGGGGACTGATGGATAAATATTATTCATATATATTATGCTCCCATGAGATTTTATGTGAATTTTTCTAACCATATATAGACATTCTTCCTCTTCATAGTTATGAACCCTAACCCTCTTCATAGTTATGCTTTACTTTCTGATGGTCAATCAGATAATATCCCAATAACAAACACAGAAGTTTGGGACTGTAAATTCACAAAATACAAACAAAGTTCAAGAGACACAAGTCATTGCAGCATTTAATGATAATGAGATATTTAAAGCTTATCAAGCCACGTCCCCATCCAGTCATTCTTGTTTAATATTTGTGCTTGCGTGCGATTCCACCGCATCTATCACTTGGCAGGATCCGCTCGCCGATCTCGCAAGGCTCCTTTTTTGGCTGCCGTCCCGTCAGAACTCGTCTCTTGAATGAAGGATGGCTCGATGGTGCTCAGATGAGAGAGCACCGCCTGGAGGAGCTGCGTGTGACTAATCAGGACCGGGCTCAGCTCCCTGCCTCCCCAAACCGTATTCTGCTGATTCAAAAGGCCACCGAGACTCCGCGGTAATGGAAACGCGTGAAGGGAGTCGCGCAAAGTCAAGAAATATTGTGGCTCGTATTGCTTTGGTGGATGTCCAACGCAATATGGGGCAATATATCAGCGGAGCTGTTGAAACTTATTATGGGATTCATTATATGATGTACATAAACAACTGAGTGACCCACCCTGATGTCAGGGAAATCCAGCAGCAAACCAAGTTACGATCAAACATATGGGTTAGCCGTATCTAAGCAGCTGCCTCTGCTGCTTTCCTTGCCTTCTGCCATATGCTACCCATCTCCTCGTGTCTATCTTCTTCCTTGCTCTTTCTCTCTCTCCTTTTTTTATCTCTTCCTGTTCTGTCTCTGGTCATTCTTGGGCTTGCTCCATGCCTCCGCTGCACATAAAACGGAGGGCAGCGGCAAGCTTCCAATTCAGAACTCATTTGTGGCGCTGCCGGCCCCGCGCTCCTCCTCCCCCAACCCGCTCGCCGGTCGCCGAGGGGACCCAGGGGAGCCCTATCACAGCTCTATATGCAAATGTTCTCGCACCTGGGCAATAGCGTGGGCATGCTGGGACCGCGTGCTTTATTTATGCAAATCTCGGGGAGACAGTCGGAGCACAACACACAGAGCCGGCCACGGACACCGGTGGCCGTATCTCCACCCGGCAGCTCGGGAAAAAAAACTAGTTGGAGAAACATGGAATACATGAAAGATGCAGGATCTGAGGCAATAGGGAGAGTGGTGTATATGAAACCTACGGTAAATGAAATCTTACTGATGAATGCACATTGTGTCGGAATTTCAGTTCTGTCTAACAATTCATAGCATCTGAGTTCCTTTAAATCAAGACTAAAGACCCACCTGTTTAGAGTTGCCTTTGATTTGTCGTAAGCGGAACATCAATCAATATATTTGATGTGTGCTGATGATTTTGACAACACCACACATCATGTCAACATTTTGAAAAAATGTAATGTTCATAGCTTGTTTCACAATTGGTTTTTACGAGGTGAAGCACTTTGAACTTCCTTGTTGCTGAAATGTGCAACACAAACAAACTTGACTTGATCTTGTGTTTCGTATTAGGTGTAAAGTGATGAAAACGGTTCTAAAACTCTCAAATTTGTATATTTTCCCCTTAATCCAATAGACAGAGCTCACCCTAAATCTCTAGCACGTATACATACAGCCACACACACACACGCACACACACGACAGAGGTGTTTGTTTACCGTCACAATGCCGCTGACAAGAAGCAATAACGCTGAATATGTTAAAGTGCTGCACAGCGAAAGCAGAACAAAACCAATCTCTGTGTCTCAGCTGGCCCTGCCTCCCCGACTGGGCCGCACCACAGTGTGAGACATCACACAGGAAAAACGCAGCCTCTCCTGCATCCAGCGGGCCACATCAGTGTGCAAATGTATGCAGGAAAAAGCCAAAATTACAGAGCCAAATTAGGTAGCTGCTCTCAAATTGTTGGGATAATGAATAATTACTCCGCATTCTCTGGAACTTTCCTCAATTTGCCGTGAAACAATAGCAACTGTGGATTAGCTGGGGAAAATCCCTGGTTTGAGTATGAAGTTGGTGTGAGTTTCAGAGGATGGGGCAGTGATGGCGTTTCTCAAAACTTCTAGGATGATCTGTGTTCTCTGTGTAGACCTTGTTAATTAGGTCCAACATATCAGAAATGATCTATGTTCATCAGAGGTCTAGCTCATGTCAATGTGTAGCATGCAACACGTAATCTGCCTGATGACCCAATTCATCGTTTTTTTAGTCAAATGACTGACTCATTATCATGGTGGGCAATTGTGTTCTTATGGTGCTAGTGTGTTGGTTCTGATTTGCTCTTTTGGATGAGGCATTGCTTTTCTTTTTGTTTTTTGAACTATTATTTTCTCTGGTTTTGGATGCTGAACTGGATGTTATGATGTGTAACTGTGGCAACAAGATTTTTATATATATATATCTATATATAGATATATATATATATATAGATATATATATATGTTTTTTTACAACCAGGAGCAGCTGATTAGCATCTCAATAGCTCAGATGATACCTGAACTATGGCTTTGAATTTATAACATAAGAGTAACTTCCTTCTTCACAAAATGTAAACAAGAATGGAGTGGAGTCAGATTTTAGTCTTTGGTAAAAAAGCAGGACTCATTTCTACTCATTTACTTTTCCATGTCTGATAACAAGTCAGTTCTCCCACTAGTTCTAGACACGCAGGTTTGTTTTGGTTGTATTTACCCAGAATGCCTATGCTATCATCCACTTCCTGGTTTTGTAGCGGTCTCCGGTCTGCTTGGCATCCACATATACATTCCACCGCTTTCAAAGTTCATTCAAATGTACAGAGACCTAGGTTTGTAGGCAGATCAGTTTGTTTTGTGGTCTGCCTCAGAGTTCAATTGCCCTTTCACACCTTCAGAGTTTGATTAAAGCGTGGTGGACAGTGGAAATGTTCTTATCTAGTCCTAGTTTAAGTACAGCAGCAGGGCTTTTGAAGCGTTTATGTGAACGGTGGACGTGTTGTACCCTAAAAAGCGGCAGCCATTGGGGGATAATTCTCTCATTGTATTGTAATCCACCCCAAGATTGAAGCACTAGCCTGGGGGCAGATTGGCGGCTTTGATGCTCTGATCACCAAGATGTTGCCTTCTCACCTTCTGGTTCTGAAATGTGGGGAGAGAGAGAGAGAGAGAAAAAAAGAAGACAAGACACAAGGTGGTTAAGCGTGATGGCTTTTCGACTTTGTGGTTTGAAAGGGGCGCAGCAACAAACTCAAATGTGACGTAAGGTTCTTTAAAAAAAATGTAGATGAGTCCATCATGAAAAGGAGATGAAAGGAGTCTTTGGTGATGTGGACCAAAGAAAGTAAAATGTCAGTGAGGAAAATGACTTAAAGAAGAAGGTAGAAAACGATAGGGAGGGGTAAAAGGAGGGCTGGGACTGTTGTTGTTATTGTGTTTGATGTAGTGCTTGACAAGAGAGAGAGTTTAGAAATCCTTGTGTAGAAGGAAGAGAAGGTTCATTTAAATGCAAGCTCACTCTGGGCCCATACGGAGTGGGAGTCTGCTGAGGATTCATCATGGTCTCACTGATAAAGCCCCCATCCTCTTAGAAACGGGAAAGAAGAGACAGATCACTCTCTTCAGGTGAGATTGCCTCATGGATGGACACTTGTTACGGAGAAATACACGGCATTAAACGACGTTACCACGGCATCCCTGCATTCATGCCTGTGTCTGTCCTCACAGCCGTCTCCTGCGGCTAAGCAAGTGTTCTCCAGCTGCAGACACTTAAAGCTTAGAGAAAAGATTTTTAAGAAATATAATCATAAAGATCCGTAGGTATCAGAGGATCTACTCCTGCATCAACAGACATTTTCATGTGAACATCCAAGTATTAGCATTCAATTAATGATGAGGTTTATTGTCCGGTCTGTGCTTTAATAAACACCGGTGGACAGGAAAAACTCATCCTTCGCATTTTATGTCACAACGCTTTTTTGTTTGTTTGTTTTAGTTGTAAACAGTTTCAGTCTAACATAATCTGTAGACCGTTTTATTAGAAATTTTTTAGAAAATATTTGAAAAGTTCAATTTATTTGTACTATTTTGGTCTAGTTTAAAGATTTCTTTATGTGTCTACACATTTTTATTTATCTGGTATTACCTCATTAAATTACAAAATCACAGTACCTCAGATTTTCATCCTCCTAAATATAGTTTGATTTATATTAAAATCCAATATTGTTTGTTCCTTTAGTTTTACAATTTTTAATTCATTCATTTACATCACTTAAAATGACCATTCCGTGTGTAGTGGTATAGAAATATTCTTGATTCCACCAATAGATTCCAGGTGAGGAGTTCCGGTTCTGCGTTTGGGGCGTGGTGTATATAAGGGAGCTGAACGCTCATTCGGGATGTGTCGTCTTTGTTCTCCCCCGTGTGGTTTGCGCCGGGTGGAAGCTGGCAGCGGAAAGTAATAGATTGCTGGCTGGTGCATGTTGCTGATCTGGTGGTAGGTTTTCTCCCTCCCTGCACTTTAGCTGATCGTGGTCAGAAAATCTCAATTAGAGTGTGATTATAGGTGAAACGCCTCAGCGCTG
>CAEGAF010176532.1:0-14979 GCA_903067075.1 Micropoecilia bifurca | reverse complement strand
CAGATCACGATCTGATGAAGCCAACAGGACCACATCATCCGCAAAAAGCAGAGATGCGATCCTAAGGCCACCAAAACAGATCCCCTCAACACCTCGTATGCGCCTAGAAATTCTGTCCATGAAAGTAATGAAGAGCCCAACCCAGAGTCCCCAGGGTCAGCTTCCTCAACAGAAGGCATGTTAGTGGGATTGAGGAGGTCTTCGAAGAATTCCGGCCACCGACCCACAACGTCCCGAGGTCGGCAGCGCACCATCCCCACTGTAAACAGTGTTGGTGCTGCACTGCTTCCCCCTCCTCAGGCACCAGATGGTGGACCAGAATCGCCTTGAAGCCATATGGATGTCTTTCTCCATGGCCTCTCCAAACTCCTTCCATGCCCGAGTTTCTGCCTCAGTGACCACCCGAGCCGCATGCCGCTTCGCCCGCAGGTACCCAACAGCTGCTACTGGAGTCCCACCGGCCAAAAGGGTCCGATAGGACTCCTTCAGCTTGACAGCATTCCTCACAGAAGGTGTCCACCAACAGGTTCGAGGGTTGCCGCTGCGACAGTCACCAACGAACTTGCGGCCACAGCTCCTATAAGCCACCTCGGCAACACGGTCCACTCAGACTCAATGTCCCCTACTTCCCCCAGAATGTGTTCGAAGTTCTGCCGGAGATGGGAGTTAAAGCTCTGTCTCACAGGGGACTCCTCCAGACGTTCTCAGCAGACCCTCACTACACGTTTGGGCCTGCCAGGTCTGACGGGCACCACCGCAGCCAACTCACCACCAGGTAGTGGTCGGTGCACAGCTCCACACCTCTCTTCACCCGAGTGTCCAAGAGATACGGTCGCAGATCCCATGAAACGATGACAAAATCGATCATCGAACTGCGGCCTAGGGCACTGGTGCCAAGTGCACGAATGGACACCCTTATGCTTGAACATGGTGTTTGTGATGGACAAACCGTGACGAGCACAGAAGTCCAACAACAGAACACCACTCGAGTTCAGAACGGGGGGGCCGTTCCTCCCAACCACGCCCCTCCAAGTCTCACCGTCATTGCCTATGTGAGTGTAGAAGTCCCCCAGTAGAACAGCACCCCCTCTAAGGACTCCAAGAAGGGTGGGTAATGTGAACTGTTGTTCAGCCTGTAAGCACAGACGACAGTCAGAACCCGTCCCCCCACCCGTAGGCGGAGGGAGGCCTTGTTCACCGGCGTAAACCCCAACGTACAGGCGCCAAGATGGGGGGCAACAAGTATGCCCACTCCTGCCCGGCGCCTCTCACCTTGGGCAATGCCAGAGTGGAAGTACGTCCAGCCCCTCTCAAGGAGACTGGTTCCAGAACCAGAGCCATGCGTTGAGGTGAGGCTGACTATTTCTAGCCGAAACCTCTCAGCCTCGCACACTAGCTCCAGTTCTTTCCCCACCAAAGAGGAGACGTTCCACGTCCCAAGAGCTTCTGCAGCCGAGGATCAGACCACCAGGGTCCCCTCCCTCGGCTGCTGCCCATAACACAGTGTACCCGACCCCTTTGGCCCCTCCCACAGGTGGTGAGCCCATTGCAAGGGGGACCCACGTCTCCTCTTCGGGCTGGGCACCGTGGGTAAAAGCCCGGCAACCAGGCGCTCGCCATTGTGCCCCACCTCCAGGCCTGGCTCCAGAGTGGGGCCCCGGTGACCCTTGTCCGGGCGAGGGAACGCCAGATCCAAAGTTGTGACTCATCATAAGGGGTTTTTGGGCTGCGCTTTGTCTGGTTCCTCACCTAGGACCTGTCTGCCTTGGGTGACCCTACCAGGGGCATGAAGCCCAGGCAGCATAGGTCCTAGGATCATTGGGACACACAAGCCCCTCCACCGCAATGAGGTGGCAGCCCAAGGAGGAGCTTTATTATTATTATTATTATTATTATTATTATTATTATTATTTCATTTTCACATCCACCATGCGCATATGGTGGATGTGATGTGAACCATGCGCATATGGTCAAATACACAGGTAAGATAATTTTATTTATATAGCACATTTTCAGCAACAACTCAATTCAAAGTGCTTTAGATGAGTTAAAAGGAAATACAAACAAAATAATAAACCAAAGGAGAAAAGAGGAAAGAAAACTAATCTAATGTTCTAAAGCAGTGTTTATCGACCTTTTTTGGCACAGCGCCCCCCTAGCCCTTATTCAGGTCCCTCACCGCCCCCCACCAAATAATTTGCAGGCTACTTTGCACTGACCATTATTTTGTGATTAATATTACTATGGCTATTGTAGATGTTTTGATTTTTATGCTTCTGCTTTTTGTTTCTGTATTTATCATTAAAAATAGTAATGGTAAATACAAATAATGATAAATATCCACAAACTCTCCGGCCAACCGAGACCACAAACATAAACTTTACAGGGAAGACAGATACAGAGTCACATGCTGGGCAGCGTGTTGAGATGTAAACGCCGCATATAATTGTTCGTTCTCAAAAATAAATCATTCTCATCACTTCACAACGCGCCTCTGAATTCACTACAAGTTATTCCTGCGGTTCACATTGAGCTGCGCAACCAGAGCTAACGCGGCGGGTTTTAAAGTCTTACCTAGATTCTTCAAAGGATCATAATTTCTCACAGTAGTTTGATGTAAATATCCATACAGGTCAGCCTGTGTCCAGTTTGAGTGAAAGGAGGCGCGCGCGATCCCGCTGAGGTAAAGCAGCGGCAGCGTGAGGCAAAGCGCAGAGGCGCCAGCTGTGTGATTGTTCTGCGCTCTGTCGGGTTTAAATGCATAAACTATAAACCTATCTATTATAAACCTATTCTTTAGGAATAAATCTGCTCTGCTAATAAAATGCTAAGAGATAAAGACAGGCTTGCAGCCCGGCTTAAAAAAAAACAAGAAAATGTTTTTCTTTTAATTGTTATTTTATTTTCCTAGAAACACAAACAAGCAGCCCTTAGCCTGGGGGGGCTAGTAAAACTTGGCGGGCCAGGCTTATAATACACTGGGGGAAACCCTGCTATGCTTATTGTGAAGCATTTGTAGAAAAATAAGATTTTTTTCTGCATGATTACAAATCAACAGATGGAGTCAATTCCTCCAAATTGTGGTATCTGGGCAACTAAAACCAGTCTTCAGCATATCTTTGTCACACAGATATAGGTATAGGTTTTACTAGGCCTATACCTAGTAAAACCTATACCTATATAGGGTCAAGTCAAACATTAACTTGAACCTAGTAACGGGGCATCAATTCAGCCTAAAGCCAGTTTTATATTTCTGCGGGAAAGAGTAAAACGATGTTAATCCTTTAATCCTTTAATGCATATCCAATGTACAAAACATGCTTTTTCTTTGCCCCCACACCATGAGTGTGTGTTGCTTGTTTGACATGTTGTGTTAGACCAAAACTATATTACAGAGCTTTTTTGCCTCTCTATCTTAGGGGTTGTCAACAACCCCAGGTGCCATGGGGGAACTAGGATGAAACCTCCGCTTATCAGGAGCAAAGTGTCCCAAAACAAGCTGATAAAACATCGACTAGGGACAGAGTGACTGGTTCCCCTTCTCCCTTCCCCGTCCGTCTCTGCTCCTACACTAATTCCATGGATACCTACGAAAAAATTTCTTCTGGACCAGAGTTTCTCAAATTTACGGATGGAATGTCTATGTAACTGATGTCGCCCTGTTGGATTACTTTGCTGTCATCTTTGACAGTTCTTTTTCCGTTGACCCCACTTGAACAAAATGCTACTATCACAAAATGTACTTTCACAGAAAACACAGCAGAAACATTTAATCAAATCTACTCTTCTTCCTCGCCCTTAAGCTATAATGACATAGATAAGTTGGTAGATGATTTTCAGTGCAAACTTTCAGATATTATTGATTACATTGCCCCCATTAACATGAAAATTGTGACTGGTAGGAAGAAATCTCCATGGAGAAATGCACAAACAGTTCAATCTGCAAGACAAGTCTGCTGTAGAGTCGAATGGAGATGGCATAAAACTCAACTTCACGTTTATTATGACATCTATAAAGAAACACTACGTAACTATCACACAACACTAAAACATTCAAGAGAGGCTTTCTTTGCAAATGTCATAAGCAAAAACATTAACAATGCTTGATCTTTGTTTGCTACTGTTGACAGGCTCACAAACCCTTCTATGATGTGACCACCTGAATTTCAATCTAATGTCTCCTGCAACAAGTTTTCCAGTTTCTTTTCAGAGAAAATTCAAAAGATCAGAGGATTAATCTGCACATCCACTCAACAGCCAGTACCAATGCTGTGCCCACACAAAACAAATACAGGAAAAATTACCCAGTTTCAATTACTTAATTATAAAACCCTAGAAGAAAGTCAATTAAGCTCCAGTTCCTGCTGTCTGGATGTCCTGCCCACGCATTTCTTTAAGAAAGTCCTGCCTGTCGTTGCTAATGATCTGATCCAAATAGTAACTCATCGCTCTGTTCAGGTGTTTTCCCCAGGCTTTGAAAACAGCTGTTATCAAACCACTGATGGAAAATAACAACCTGGACAAATCACTACTGCAGAATTACAGGCTGATCTCCAACCTCCCATTCATCAGCAAAATTATTGAGAAAGTTGTTTTTAAACAGTTTAATATCTTCCTAACGATAACCAACTGCTTTGACTCTTTCCAGTATGGTTTTCGTGCTCACCACAGCACTGAGACTGGCCTAGTCAAAGGGTTCAATAATATCCATATAAATAGGGACTGTGGGAGAACCACAGTGCTGGTTCTGTTGGACCTTGTTCATTTCTACTTTGTTTAGCATCATTCTATCCACTCACTGTTTAACTGTCTGCCTGGAGAATCTTCAATGTAAGAACGTGACAAAATGTGTCCAAAACCTGTAACCTTTATTAGTGATAAATAAGACTGATGAGATTGAACAAGGGCTTAAACTTTTAAGCCCTCGATCAATTCTTAGTGACCACAATGTGAAAACATGGAAGGTTTGATTAAAACTAGAACCTGTCAGATTAGAAGGAATACAGCTTTATTTGTTCTCAGTATAATTTGGACATTAGATGAATCATAATTAAACATATTTAGAAGTTAAAAACAAACGATTAACTCTGTAAGAACAGACACATTTTTTTAAAATTAGAAATGTTTCATCAGCATATTGAGCTCATGTGATTCCTGCTCAAGAAAGGTGAAGGTCTCTGGACATCCTGAAGGTCAACACTGACCAGCAGTCAGGAAGATGGACACTGATGAGATCCTCCAACCCAAAGGAGCAGGAAGAGCCACGATGGTCTGCAGCGGCAGTTTACCAACATCTGAAAACACATTGAATTCTGACACTTTCAAGTTATTTGCAACACCCTGACTAACATTAGTTCATATATATTCGGCACTATTACAAGTTTTCTAGTAGTTGAATATGAAAGTCATCGTTAGCTCACCTGCACCGTCTGAGCCGCCAGCTTTCCTCCCGCTGCAAGGCAGCGATCAGCTCCTCCTCGCCACATCGCAGCATTCCTCCCACTGCACATTTTCTTGAAGTCTCAGAAACATCACAATCAGAAAAATCAGAAAAAACAACTGGTGTTAGGTCACTTATAGTAATGAAGCATAGAGCATGGTGCCTGGAGGCTGGGCGCTGTACCCCCGCACCGCCAGGAAGCGGCACCCTGCCGCACAGCCAATAAGGGCCGGTGGAAACGTGGTCACTCCGAAACAGAGCTGAACTGAGCCGGGCTGCTGAAGTAAAGCCAGTGGAAAAGGGGCAAAACAGACTTCTTAATTTTGCTTCAGACTTAAGAAACAGATTTTCTAAATTTATTTGCAAATTATTTTATTGAGTTTGCTGATTATTAATTCCAGTTTGCTGATCATTTTATTGAGGCTACCATTTCTCAAACAGAATTTTTAAGTTGAAATACACATTTTCAAATAATCATTTCAACTTTTTTGCACTATGACGCAGCCTGAATTATGTATGGTGTTTTCAGTTTTATAATACATTCAAAGATGGACTTTGCTTTGTGTCATGCAGGATAAGAACAAACTGATGGATGCTTTGAAGCATGCCTCCAACATGCTAGGTGAACTGAGAACATCCATGCTCTCTCCAAAAAGCTACTATGAGTTATGTATCCTTTACATTTGTATTTGTTGGTCTTCTGCTAGTCTCATGTCTTATGTCCCGTGTCACTGGAAAAACAGTTGAAGTACTGCAGAGAAATAGAATTTTCAGAGATGGGCATTGATCTTTCTCATTTTCTTCCCCAAATGTAATTACATGTACATATTTATGGGTCCCAACAGGCTCCTGTAGAAATATTCTACAACGATCAGCACTTTATATATTCATCTATTTAACAGGGACAGTGCATATAAACTTAAGAGATTAAAGTTTGCTACTGATGTATAGAGCTGCAACAATAGTATAGAGCTACAGATAATTTGCAACTTCATTAATTGGTTGGGCAATTCTATAAAATAGGCTTACATTAATTCAGATAGCAAACAGTATAAAAATGCATACATTTATTTGCCTAAATGATCATGCATACATCCTCAGACCCTCTATAACCACATAGATGCACTGAGCTTCATTTATGTTCTAAGCAATGTAATACTAATTTACTATTTCATACAGTCCCACATTTACTTTTTCATTCTTTGAAGTATATTATAAATGAACACATTTTTTGTTTTTCTTTTAGCCAGGATTTAGTCATATGGATGAACATTTTGAAATCAGTTATGACATTTAAGTCTGGGGGCAATAATTTCCATAATATTGTACTTTTATATGAGAATTCATTCTGATAAAACAAAGTGCTACATAACAGAGGATGGCAGTATCAGACTTTCCTAATTAAATAATTAATTATAGAAGTATATTTTCTAGGTGAAAAAAGTTCTGATGCAGCTGTACTGCAACCTATGTTGACATACTGTAAATCTATTGGCAATCTATATTTTGTGTAATGAAAAGACTGATTTTGCTTTAGTTCCTGACAGTGTTTCAGACATGGCCATCTCCGATGAACTGCACTATCTTGAGGTTTATTTGACCGATGAGTTTGCCAAGGGACGCAAGGTGGCAGATCTTTATGAGTTGGTCCAGTATGCTGGGAACATCATACCCAGGCTGTGAGTAATAATCTGAAAAAGTATGTTGTTTGTTTTAACTCTGTGTTTTTGCAGCGCTTTTGGATCAATCAAAAATTATGCATTAAGCAAACCTTTTTTTTTTTGTCAAATACCTTTATTAGAGCTAATCAAACAAAATAAATTACAATGTAAAATACTTCTTATGCATCTAAAGCTATACATACATTTACCGTATTTTCCGCACTATAAGGTGCACCGGATTATAAGGCGCACCTTCAACGAATGGCCTGTTTGAAAACTTTTTTCATATATAAGGCACACCACATTATCAGGCGCATAGAATAGATGCTATAGTAGAGGCTGGAGTTACGTTATGCATCCACTATGGAGCTGCACTAAAGGATGAATGCCTAAAGCCACTTTGTTGACATAAATGTCAACAAAACAGTCCGATTCTGGTCGGTGAGGAGAGCCTACCGCGACTGGGCCGGGGCGTTGCCGGACGATGGTCACCCTTCTCTGTTCGCGCACAGCATGTTGGTGGAGAACGTGGTGCTAAATTACCTGCAGACGACCTGATTATAGACGGTCGGTAGGTAGATGAGTCAGTCAAACTTTATTAATAGATTGCAAACCACCGTTTTAACAACTATCCCAGCATGCACTGCACGCTTCTTCTACGGGGGAAAATGAAGTTGGTGGCTGCTTACTGTAGTTGCTGGACCTGTTATGGCTCAATATTGGTCCATATATAAGGCACACCTGATTATAAAGCGCACTGTCGGCTTTTGAGGAAATTGAAGGTTTTTAGGTGCGCCTTATAGTGTTGAAAATACGGTAATATAATGCTGACAAAATAGTGCTTTAAAAAAGCTATAATGCACCAGTTTCAGCCCTTTTTTGTTAGTTCAACAAAAGGAATAAAAATAAATAAATAAAAATGGAGAACAAGTCCAAGCACCCTTCCCATTTCAGCTCCCCAATGTTATCACCTTAAGACCCCCAAAAACTCAGATATGTATACCCATATTGTATACCATATATACCATCAGTTGGTATTTCCTATTTACAAGTCCTTAAAATAGGGAAGAAAACATTGACATTTTTTTGTAAGACTTTTCTGTAGATCCTGTAAAGTATAGAGAAGGATGTGCTGGTCTCGGCATCCTGGTGGCGTTCAGCTTGTCACCTACCACTGAGATCGACTCAAACAATAAGAAATTATGAAATGAGGGAATAAAAGCTATTTATTAACTGCTTAAGTCGTGTTTTAGACTGTTCTTGAAAAATTAATTGGTCACGGCTGATTTATCTTTTACAGCAGCCGCTCCCCTCTCTTGCAGGTACTGTGTACCTCCGCTAAATCTTTTAGTGGTACGCAGTACCTGACCGTACACGCCTACTTTCACCCGAGTATAGATATCGATTTACATAAATGTGAAAAGATTAACAGTTAATAATAGGTACTAATTGAGTACATAGAAAGCTACAACATTTTTTAACAGTTTATGAATATGTAGTTTTTCAATATAATCTGTAACAATTGGTCCTTTCAGGACCATGTGTGATCTTGGTCTGGTCCAAAATTAAAAAATGACTTTGAACCCCCTCTACACTTCAAGACAAAATAAAAAAAATCTTTCATCTCATGTCTCTGATTTTTCACCTTGTTTTCCCTTTTATAGTATGCAAAGTTTTTCCTGAATTTTGAGAAGTCATTTAAGCCTCCACTAATTTCTAAATCCAACATTTTTTATGGCAACCAGAGGTTAAAGCTCAATTAATTGAACAGTGTAGTGTCTCTGTGCTACAGACAGCCTTTCTGTCTAAATTAAAGCAATTTGAAGTGGCTTAATCAAATCAACACAAATAGCCATTTGGATTCTGGTGTTGTCAGCAGTTTGGTTATGATCTTACCACAGGGTTTCCTCCAAAAACTTGCTAAGCCCGGTGGTCGGGACCCCAAGGCTGTCCACCAGTGTTCCACTGGGTTTTTGCATTAAAAGATGTTAAGTTGACAAGACATGTAACAATATTATATATCAATAATAAGAATGTAATAATGTTGCTGGAAGATATTGCAGACGATATTTAGCACTACCCATAACTATAGTACCAACTACAGTACTAAAAACAACAAATCCAAAAAATGTAATTAAAATAAATATCAGTTATTTGCACTTCTGTTAAATACATAAGTTAGTGGATCTAAAAACACAATCTAATCCTGATCATATTTAGAACTGGCCCATTTCATAAGTGAACAAAGCAACTGCATAAGGCCTCCCCAAGCAGGTCTGTGTTAAAATGATAGCATTTTAACACAGACCACAGATATAGAAATATAACATTTGTTTATTGAGAATGTCAATACTGATAAATTTGATGGTTTCAGCATAAAGATTTTAAGGAGCTGCAAGTTTGCTTTGAAAAAGTTCAAAGAATAATTCACAATTTGATGCTGTTAGTTTAATCTTTGAGTCTGAGCTCCGTTTGTTCACAATTACAATTATCAGCGATTGCTTTTAAGGTTGCCCAGTTAAACTATGCCCCTCTCCTGGGGAGATTTAATTTATGTGGCGTTAGTAGCTCTTCCATTTCTTGTCTATTGAGTTTTTATTAAGCACCACAGAAACTGTTTTGGATTCTCGAAACCCTATGTAAAGTATATTTCTGATCTCTGCGGGACTGTGCGCAGCAACTCTAGCTAACTGTAAGTAGACAAAGCATTTTATATGACACAGATTGATTTTTCATGCCGCTGCAAAAAAAGCAAAATTAAACCATCGTGGTGTATGACTACGAGACGAGTCTGACTCCTCTTCCACAGGCTGAAGCACTGACCCTCCAATGCACCGTCTAAGCTGGAATACTTCCATAAACTCCTATTAGCTGCACTGCAGACACAGTCACTCACTGAGCAGGGTGTATTGGATGTAAACATACACGCTGCACATAATTCAACAGTGGACTGTTGATAGGTCAGGTTGTAGAAAAATAATTTCACGTTCAAACAGTTTGAAATTCAAAACCTTGTATGTTACCTTCTTGTTTCCTTCCTCAGTTATCTTCTGATCACGGTGGGCGTAGTGTATGTTCGCTCCTTTCCTCAGTCTCGCAAAGACATCCTGAAAGACTTGGTGGAGATGTGTCGTGGCGTCCAACACCCACTCAGAGGTCTCTTCCTGAGAAATTATCTGCTGCAGTGTACCCGTAACATTCTTCCAGATGATGGGGAACAAGTGGAGTAAGTCACTTACATTTTTCCTTCAATTTCTGTGCTTTTAAAATCATTTTAAGAAATGTTAAAGGACAATGAGAGTATGCTGTCAGTTTAAAACATGTTTTGTTTTCTTGTTCTTCAGTCTCTGAATTTGAGATGATACATTTCTGATAAGGAGTAGCCATTTGCAAATGATAGGGGCAATAGACATCCCAGTTAAAATGATAGTGGTTGTGGCACATCCACACATTGATTTGTTTTATACATCTACTCAGAGTTCCTTTTCACCTGGTGACATTATGTAGAGCTATGCATAGTCTGCATATGCATAGTGCTGCTTTTATTCTTTCATGCATGTTTTAAGAATCCTTGAGTCTTCCATTGCAGTCTTTTGGTCAACCATATCCACCGAGCCCCTTCTTGGAGCTGCAGGCTCCAGCTGAGCTTCTGCCTCACAGAGAACCTCTGTCCTGTGGGAACGTTGTCCCCACTCAGCTCCTCCAGACTTGTGGCAGCACCAATTAGTAAACACCTGGTGGAACTACTCAATACAGAGCCTGTAGGAAGGCTGTAAACATTCCTGTGTTCATTGTTGTGATGACATGTGGAAGGTGGAGTGTTGGAAAGAGTAGGAGACACTTAAAGAGACAAGGCATCAAAGTCAAATTTCTTTAGGTCCTATTTGATATATACAATACTTTAATCACAACTGAAGTTATATTGCTACTTAATTCTGCTATGAAATGGCACTATGTGCTTGGAAAATATGTAATACTTTCTCCTTAAATCCATCCATCCTTCCATTGTCATATAAGCTCATCCCTAGTGGGGTTTCCAGGGGCCTGTCTCCAGGGCAACAGGCGGGGTCATCGTAGACAGGTCGTCAGTCCATTGCAGACACTTTCAAACATTTTATTTAAACAAATTGTGGGGCATTTATAAGTTGAGAGCTGAACAGCCTGAAAAATTACATAGCTTTTCTGTATTCTTTCCCAAAATGCCTGTTAAATAAATTATATTATATACGTTAACTTTTCCTGTTGCAGTATTGCTGCAAGTTAGACATCTCACTGTTGGAATATTTATTATTACCAATTTTCAGCTCTCACTCAAACTTTTTGGTTGGGTAATAGAGGAATAAAAGTGTTAAGTCATCTTTGTTCTGTTTCTCAGGGGCTCAGAGGAGATGACTGGAGATATTAATGACTCCATAGACTTTGTTCTTCTGAACTTTGCTGAAATGAACAAACTGTGGGTTCGGATGCAGCATCAAGGTCACAGCAGAGACCGAGAGAAGAGGGAAAAAGAACGACAGGAACTTAGGATTCTGGTGGGCACCAATCTAGTTCGCCTCAGTCAACTAGAGGGTGTAAATGTGGACAAGTACAAACAGGTCAGTGTGCCTCTTTCTCCAAAAATATCATTTAAAGCTCTCGGGCGCAAGACAAGAACATTGAATTTCTGGTTTTAAGCTGGTCTGTTTTCTGTCATTTAAATTTTCATGTGAGTAATTTTTGAGTTTGGTTGCAAAATACTGAAACAGACTGTATATAACATGATATACAGAAACTGCAAATTGAATTTGAGAAACGAGTATCCTTGACAAATTCTAGATTAGCTTAGACATTCCAGATAGCACAACTAATTATAATGTGTTACAATTAGTTTTTGAGTAAGACTGAAAAATTGAGACACAAAAGATTTTCAGAGACCCAGACAAAGTAAGGTTTTCTGGCAACATTTTGATTAAACAGTTCTCTTGGGGGGGCAGAGATACTGTAACAAACATCTCTGTCAGTTATTATTTCAGGGTTTCCCCCAGTGCATCATAAGCCTTGCAGCCCGCCTTGCTTTACTAGCCCCCCCGCCAGGCTAAGCGTTGCTTGTTTTGTATATAAAAAATGTATAATAATAATAAATTCAATCCGGATTGAAGCATCTCTGTTGCTCAGAGTGTTTCATTGGCAGAGCAAATTTATTTCTAAAAGACAATTTTATAGTTTGCATAATATAGTATCCATTTGGGAGAGCAGACCAATCACACCGCTGGCGCCTCTGCATGTTGCCTCCCGCGCTGCTGATTTTTTTAAGTTTCCCTCTGCGCGGAACTCGCCTCCTTTCACTCAAACTGGACACAATTTGACTTGTATGACTATTTATATCCAAATCCTGTGTGGAATTATTTTTCTTTGGAGAACTCTATGTCAAGTTTAAAACCCACTGTGTTAGCACTGGCTGTGCACCTCTATATGAACCACAGAAATAATTTGTAGTTCCGCTTTCAGAGGTGCGTTGAGGGAACAGTGAGGAATGATTCATCTTTGTCGACAGAATTATGTACGGCGTTTGCATTTCAACACGCCGTCCAGTATGTGGCTCTGTCTTCCCTGTAAAGTTTATGTCTGTGGTCCCGGTTGGCCGGAGCGTTAGTGGTTAACGAACCAGCGCTAAGCTCATCATGCAGATTCAACCCGGTGAGGAGCTTCGCGCTCATTTCATAGTCACACGTCACGCTGGTTTTATTTTTTTATTTATTATTTTTCCAGTTACACAAAGCATCAAACCATACCAAATGTTTTGTCTACTTAGTCAGCCAGAGTTCATGTGTGCAGCCGTGCACAGATCAGAAAAACTCATCCCACAAACTTGAGCATCTTTGCGCACAGTGCAGCAGATTGAACTAATCATGCAGGGCCGGTCCAAGGCTGCATGGGGCCTGGAGCAGAATTTGCTTAGGGGCCCCTTTTGTTGCTAAACACATCTGTACCGCTTACAGCTTCTGTGTTAAATTTAGTGAAATCTGGGAGAGGGGGGCTAGTTTAATTGGCCAACCTATAAACAGTCAGTTTTCTGTATTTGTGAACAAACAGAGCTCAAACTCAACTTGTTGCTGTGATAACAAAACAATCTAACTATGAAGATTGGTCTTTGAACTTTTACAAAATAAACTTGCCAGTTCCTTAAAATCTTACATTTAAATGTTAAACCATTTAAAATATATAGTTTTTTATCTATGCTGAAACTATTAAATCAAATTCAGCCGCATTGATAAACTCAATAAAAAATGTTACATTCATATATCTGTGGTCTGTGTCAAAATATTAGCATTTATGGGGCCCCTGAAGCCCTGGGGGGCCTGATGGAGCCACTGGCTTAATTTGGCACAGTATCCTTTATGCATAGTGAGCATTGCAATAGAATTATTGCCTTTCCTGTTGTCCACAGATTGTCCTTCCTGGAGTCCTGGAGCAAGTTGTGAACTGTAGAGACTCATTGGCTCAGGAATACCTAATGGAGTGCATTATTCAGGTATATGGTGCAGATTTTCTTTCTTTGTGAGAGTCTGCTTTTATCAATAGTAAATGTCTTAGAAACATCTTGCATGATGGTAAGTATGAATATTATGGCGTCTGCAAACGGAGAACGTATTTTGGGAACATTTGTTCAATTTCTTAGCCCAGGAAACAAGATTTATAGTGAATGGCAGGGCTACACAATTACAGTCTGAACTAATTAGTATTTTGCAAGGCATGACATCTGTAAGCAAGGAGACTTGTGCTTAAAGACATTTGACTATATTTTTTCAGTGTGAATTACAGCAAAACACCCTTCTGAAACATACACACACTGCATGCATAAATTAAAATACTTTCATAGCACTCAAATCAAAAATGGATTGTTTGTGTTGCTGATTCTGACTGGTTTGTTCCACATTTGGGTTCATTGGAACAGTAACTGTTTAAATGTATTCTCATGGTAAAGATGTCAAACATGGATAAAGGTTGTGTACTGATTTTGTTAGCTCTGTCAATCAGCAGTCTGCTCTTCCTCAATGTGTCTTCAACTCTGGTTCTGTTAGGTTTTTCCTGATGAGTTTCATCTTCAGACCCTGAACCCTTTTCTGCGTTCCTGTGCTGAATTGCATCAACATGTCAACGTAAAGAACATCATCATTGCACTTATTGACAGGTAAGCCAAATGTTTTACACTTTCTTCACCGTAGATGAAAACATTTTGTAGTTTTTGTATTCCTAAGCCTTCCACAGTAACAAATGATCTTTTAATGGCTATATATTGAAATCATGACAACTGCCCACAGTTGACTTGCAAGTAATTGCAGACATTAAGCCAACCTTCACTTCATGTTTTCTGGGTTTTTCATACTCTTATGTTCATTAGAGTGGACATATACAGGTGTTGGCCATAAAATTAGAATAATATGAAAGGTTCTGGAAACCAGTGCAGAAATATTTACAGTAATGGTTTAGAGTGGTTGAGCTGAAAAGCTGCAGTCAGGATGGATCTTTTACATGCAGCATCTCTGGAACAAAACAGTCTCCTCCTTCAATTACTAAACATTTTTTTAAAGTCATATACAGAACAATCTAAATTAGATTTTACATGCTTTATATACTATGTGCCGTTTCCTCTTTCAGACTTGCTCTATTCGCTCATAGAGAAGATGGTCCAGGGATTCCACCTGAAATCAAATTGTTTGACATTTTCTCTCAACAAGTGGCCACTGTTATTCAAGTAAGATATCTACAGGTCCTTCTCAAAAAATTGGCATACTGTGATAAAGTTCTTTATTTTCCATAATGTACCGTATTTTCCGCACTATAAGGCGCACCGGATTATAAGGCGCACCTTCAATGAATGGCCTATTTTAAAACTTT